>JAJQKJ010001006.1:0-127715 GCA_029574335.1 Rana kukunoris
ACCCTGTCCCCCAGGTTCCTGTATTTGAGATTCGCACGGACATAAGAGTCGTCCATGGAACGACCTCCATGCGAGATCCCAAAACTTACTTGGAATTCTAGAAGAATTCAAGAGGGCTAGCCCCTCCGTGAGGACCCTCTCAGGGCAGTCCCTCAAAGACAGGGGCTTCAAAATGTCCGAGGCCATGACCCTCAGGTACAGCTCCCGCCGACCCAAAGAGCCCACCTCCAGGGCAGTTATCCGCCACTGCCTCAGTACCTTTAATGCCAGGGGGACATAGGAAAGGGAGATACCCATGCGATCTCCTCAGATCGCCGGGCCTCCCCCCCTCCCCCCACTGCCTCAAGAACAGCAAGAGCCAGTCCTTGCATGAACACTCCCACCAGGAAGGCTCGTCCACAAATATGGACTGCAAATTGTATTTAACAAAGATGGTGACAAAGAACACCCACCGGGTTGACCATGTCCAACCCACCTTGCCGTCGCTGGCGGTATGTGACCTCCCTCTTGATCAGGTCAGTCTGCTTCCCCACAACAGCAGGAAGAACAGACCATAGACCCGAGCATAGAGAGATGCTGGCAAAAGACACACATAGCTTACAAAGAGAAACTCAGGCAATAAGTACGTCTTGACCAAGCTTACCCTTTCCCTCAGGAAAGTTTCCAACCTTTCCAGGCCTTCAACCTTCCGAGTGGCACTCACCAGCCTGCGCTCCCCGTTTAGCTTGGGATAATCACCCGGGCCGAAATGAATGCCAAGAACTCGAATCTCTGGTACGGGCGTGGGGAACACGTCCGGAAGGGGGAACTGCTCCCCCTCCTTCCCCAACCAGAAAACTTCACTCTTGTCCCAATTGACCAGCGAGCCTGACGCCTCAGAGTAGCACCCGATCTGGGACTCCACATAATGGGCCTCCTCACGACCAGATACCACCACCGAGACGTCGTCCGCATAGGCCACAACCCTCACCGCCGAAACCGGACCCCCGACAGGTCCCACCGGAACCCCCCCCAGAAGCCCGCAGTCTAGCCTCCTTACGAAGGGGTCGACCGCAAAGATGTACAGGAGGGGGCTCAGCGGGCACCCCTGCCGGACGCCAGAGTCCACGGCAAAGGCCCGGCCCACCCAACCGTTGACAAGAGGGAAGCTCTCAGCTCCCCTATACAATACCTGCAGCCAATCAACGAATTGATCAGGCAGACCGTATCTCCTCAGAAGCAGCCAAAGGTACTCGTGGTTCACCCGATCAAACGCCTTAGCCTGATCCAATGCAAGCAGATACCGCTCGCTGCCATCAGCCCTGCACCTTTCCACAGCCTCCCGGACGCTCAGGACGGCACTAAAAGTGCCCCGGCCAGGAATTGTGCAGTGCTGAGAGGGAGACAGCATCCTGCCCGCCAAAGCAGACAGACGTGTAAAGAAGATCTTTGCCAGTATCTTCCTATCTGTGGTAAGAAGGGCGATCGGACGCCAATTCTCCACCACAGACGGATCTTTCCCCTTTGACAGTAGGATCAGAGCTGACCTTCTCATTGAGGGAGGCAGCAGGCCATAGGCCAAACATTCACTAAACACGTCCCTCAGATGAGGAGCCAAGAGGCTCTTAAAGGTTTTGTAGAACTCGGCCGTGAGCCCATCGGGCCCAGGTGACTTTTTAGAAGCTAAAGAGCTAATAGCCTGCTCAACTTCAGCTACCGAGATCTCTTCTGTCAGAGAGTCAGGAAGGTCAGACCCCACTTCCAGCGGGGTCTCATCAAGGAATTCCCTGACTTTCTCCATGTCTAGAGGCCGCTTCTTCAGGAGGTCCGAAAAGTGGTCTCTGACGACACCCAGGATCCCCGATCTGGACCGGACCAGAGATCCTGAGGCATCCTTCAGGCCATGTACGACCTTCGACCCCGCCACCTCACCACAGCTCCTGTAGGGATCAGGAGAGATAAACTTCCCATAATCCCTCTCAAAAACCAGGGAGGCGAGACGGTCGTACTGACACTCCTTCATCTGCGCCTTCAGACCGGATATCTGTTCCTGAGAGCCCCAGAGGACACCAGGCGGTCAAGCTGCCTGCGTAGTCTCTGGTAAGCCTGGTACTTGGAAGCTGCCCTGTACCCAGAGATTTCCCGGAAAAGTCGCCAGACCTCTTTTTAACTACTTCCCACCACTCAAGGCGGGAGCAGTTGCCCTCAAGGAGCGAGGTCTGGCCCAGGAAGAAAACCTCATAGGCTTCCCTAACCTCAGGATCCTCCAGTAGCGACCCATTCAGGCGCCACAAACCCCTCCCTTTCTGAGGAGTGTCAGCGACATTCAGGGCCACAGATACCATACAGTGATCGGAGAACTCTACCGACTGCAGCTCAGGAGCCGAGCAGACAGAGTCCTCCTTTAAAAAAAACCTATCTAATCTACTCTTACTACTACCTCGGGAAAATGTGAAACCAGTGAGGTTGGGGAGGTGACGAACGTGCACATCCACCAACCTGGCCTCCCTCACTACGTTATTCAAAAAAATACTATCATATCCCAGAGGGTTGGCGGCACCTGCCCGGTCTTTGGGCCTAGTGATCATATTGAAATCGCCACCAAAAATCACCTGCTGGGACGTAAAAAGATAAGGCTTAACCGCCGTAAGGAGGCTCCTCCTCTCCCTCCTAGTTTGAGGCCCATAAAAATTTATGAGCCGGAGGAATTGCCCCCTCACGACAGCGTCCACCACCAGACATCTACCGATCTCCACTTCAATCACTCGCCGGCAAGCCACCGGACCAGTCTTAAAAAGGACCGCAACCCCACTGCAGGGCTCGGCCGCAAGAGACCAGAGGGAGGGCCCACATCTCCACTCCCTCTTTGCTAGATGCATCTCTGCCACAGATGCCAGCCAGGTCTCCTGCAAAAACAAAATGTCAGCTTCAACACGGCTGAGAAAATCGAAGGCCATAAAACGAGCTCCCGCAGAACGAATACTTGCGACATTAATGGTCGCAAGCCGTATTGGAGAGGGTACCGCCATCAGAATGATTGAAAGTGGTCATGTTCTCCTTCATACTACAAACACAAAAACATATTTACATATCTACACTTCCTCCTCCTCTGAGCCCGAGGAGGAGGAGAAGATACCAAACGGGTTCCCCAGGGACACCCCACTTCGTGCCCCTGGGGGAACCCCACCCTTCACTGGGGACTTCCCGCCCCCAGATCTGGCAGCCTTCCCCTTCTTCTTTTTGCGTCTCACCTGCTCCCACTCCTGCCACCTCTCCGAGATGACTACACCACCCCCCTCCTCGGACCCGCTGCTCGAGATTTCCCTCTTGGATGAGGCTCGAGCAGCTTCCATCTCCATGGCCACAGGCCAGAGGAGACTCTGGGTCCAGAAGGGGGGGGAAGGACGGGGGGGCGACTGGAAGAGGCAGGAGGGGGGCCAGAGACAGGGGAGAGGACAGGGGGGGCAGACAGAGACTTAGCTGGACGGGAGGCGGAGAGGGGGGAGAGCGGAGGGGACAGGGGGGGGAGGGGGGGGGGGGGCGGGGTGAAGAAGGAAAGAGGGAGGCTTGGGAGGGGGGGGCGAGGGGGGGGGGGGTACGAGGAGGGGAGGCGGAGGCGGGATGAGGGAGGAGGGCATGGGGAAACAGATGGAGGGCCAGGTGGAGGGGAGGGGCAATGGTGAGGAGGGGGAAAGGGAAGGGGATGGGGATCGGCCCTGCAACATTAGGAGAGGAAGGCCCTGGCCCCGGACCCTCAGGCCCGGGACCCCCAGGCCTCCCCGACTCCTCCCCACCGGCTCCGCCCTCCGGAGGATCGGGAGCCTCCTGGCCAACCGAGCCCGTGTCCCCCGGGGGGGGAGCCCCACGCCCACGCCTGCTCCGCCTTCTTTGAGGTAATGGGCCTGTTGGTCCCTCCGGAGTAGTACTAGGGGCTCCAGGATCCCCACCCCCCCGGCCATCACTCGCCGGGGGGGCTTCGGCCGCTCCCGGCCCGGGAGGTCCCCCCCCTGAGGAAGAACCCCGATATGCTTTGGGACACCTGCTAAATGGGTGCCCCATCTCACCACACAAGTTGCAGCATATCTTCCCACATGACTCGGACTGGTGGCCAAACTCGTGGCACCGGCCACATCTGACCACCGTGCAGTCCGAGCTCATGTGGGTCGGGCTGCCGCACTTGAAGCAACGACGGGGCTGTCCCGGGTAGAACGCCAGGATCCGGTCTCTGCCTAGAAAGGCGCTGCCAGGGAGGTGGGCAACACTGTTGCCCTCCCTCTTGAGCCGGATCCTGGTCAGCCAAGCCCCGGTCCAGACCCCGCGCTCATCAAGGTTCTTCCTCAGGGGGGTCTGCAACTGCCCGTACCTCCCGAGCCAGGTGGCAATGTCCTCCGGAGGGAGCGACTCATTCCTCACCAGGATGGTGATGTTCTTAACCTCCTCCTGCCTGGAGATGGGAATGAGCCTGTACCTCTTCCAAGGGTCAACGCCCCTCACCAACCCAAAGCCGGTGATAAAGCGTTCCATACACACGGGAGTGACAAAACTTATATCAAACTCCCGTGTGTTGGTGGGATGGATGACAGCAAAAAGGTCATCCACCCCAAAACCCAAGGAGAGTACCAGGCCCACCACCTCACCTCGAGCGGGGCAGGGGTCCGGACCCTCGTACCGAAGCTGGACAACATTCCTACGCCTCCTCTCTGGACCACCTGTACCCCTCGTCCACGCCGACCCCTGCGTCCTCTCCTGGTCAGCAGGGGGGGCGCGGAAATTCTGGGCGCCAAACCGGCTGTACAGGTGGTCCAGAGGGGCACGAGAGCCCAACACCTGGGCGAAAGAGCGACCCCCCTTTAGGGCAGACAATAAGTTGGCCTCCGGAGACCCCCGAAAGATGTTCTCCGGAAGTGGGGCACCCCCCTCAGCACCCCCAGAAGTGGGGGGGGACGGGGGGGCCCCCATCCCTGCCGGTGGTGTTGCACCCACCCCCGCTGATATACCCTGACCACCCTGACCCACCACCTTTGGCCTGACTACAGGCTCCCCCCCCCCCCGGGACCACAGCAGAGGGGGGTACCACCCCCACCAAACTCCCCCACCCAGACCCCTCCGCGACCACACCAGCCCCTTGGGACTCCACCTGTACTGGGGGGGAGCCCCCCTGGGACCCCTCCAACTGCCGGATATAATCGTATGCTATACAGTCCACTGGGAGGGGTCCCACCTGACTTTCCCCCCACCCCGCCTGTGCTGCAGGGAGCCCCTCGGGGCCTGTGGCAGTGTCCATGGGGACCTGGGGGGGGGTGGCAGCTTACCGTCCAATTTACCGTCCTCAACGTCTCTGTCCATCTCCTGCCGGGGTGTGCCTGGAGGTGCCTGCTGCAGCGTCCGGGGCTGGGCACCCCTGTACCCCCGGCCTCTCATCCCCCAGGTCCCCTGAGCCCCCACCGACCACCGCAAACTCGCGGGGGGGCACTTCCGGTCGCGGGACGGGCACTTCCGGTTTCGGTATGGTCACTTCCGGTTTCGGTCTGGTCACTTCCGGTTCCGGCTGGGGCACTTCCGGTTCCGGCTGGGGCACTTCCGGTTCCGGCTGGGGCACTTCCGGTTCTTGGGCGGTCACTTCCGGGTCCCGGTCTACTCCACCCCCAACAGCCGGCGCCATCTTGGCCACACTGCACACAAGCTGTTTCCCTCCAGATGACCGCAGCACAATGCCTCCACCATGTGTCTGCCTCTCTCCCGATGACATAGCAGCCGCAGGAGCAGTCCCTGGCCTTTCCATGGCCAGATCCTCCCGCTCCTCTGCAAGCTGAGGGGTCATGGAAGCCGACACATGGCGGGCTTCAGCTGTGGCAGTGCGACCATCCTGGGGGAGCCTGGGTATGCTGACCTGAAGATGGCGGGGGGGTACCGCCGGCGGCACCTGGGCCCGGCGACCTCCTGGATCACTGGACTCCCCGGACTTCGCCAACCCCTCAGTCCCTTCCACGGACCGAGGGATCGGCTCCCGGGAACCCTCCCCAGGTTTTATGGCCATACTGGGCCCTGCACCACCGGCACTCGCCCCCCCCCCACTGCACCCAGGCTCCCCTGACTCTCCTGGCTGTTTGGGGGGTTGGGACCCCTTCTTAGACCGCCCACTCCTCCTTGCTGCCTGGCTCCCTTCCCGGTTGGCCTGCTGGAGGGTCTTCCGGAGCTCCTCTAGGAAGTTCGCCTCTCCAGCCCCACGTTGGCAAAAGCCCCCCAGGTATTCCCATATTTCTTTTACTTCTAGTCCTAGGGTGGTGATGGCCCCCTTGAATTCAGATCTTTTATTACTGGAGCACCTGTCCCTCTTTTCCCTCAGGCCTGCGAGAGTAGTCATCTTTTCCACGCAGGCCTGAGATATCCTCACCAGCAGGGATTTGATTTTATCCCGCCTCCTCCTGGTTCTTGCTTCATTCTCACCTGGCTGAGGGGCTGTCCAGTCTGAGAGACCCACCTGGGTCTCCAGGAAGAGACGGTCCTCCCTGCTGATGGTGGTGGCGGTGGTCTGGCTGGAGGGCAGGTGCTGTTGACTCCTCCGGAGGCCGGAAGCCGGTCCACCTCCGGGGCTGAGGGAGGCCATCCCACCCCTCTTCCGGGGCAGGGGGCTGGGGGCTGGAGGCTGGTCCTGGTAGGCTGGAACACAGGAGCTCTGGAAGACAGGTCTTCTCTCCTCTCCAGCAGGAAGCAGAATGAGCTCTGTGGGAGGAGCCGGAACTACTGCCAGTGGGAGGAGCTGCACTGAGACCGGGGAGGGGTTTCGCCCCCGTTGTTCTCCGCCATTTCGGCCGGCCCCCCCCGGATGTGAAAGAGCTTAATTTGGGGTGGGGGCCTGGCCGAATATGGCCGAGGGGGTGTCCCCCCCCGGCGGAAGGCGGCGGCGAAGACCGGTGCGGGGCTGGAGCCCCCCCGGCAGAAAACGTCTGGAAGACCGAGGGGCTCCGCCCCCCGTTGTTCTCTGCTTTTTTCGGCCGCCCCCCCCCGGATCTGAAAGAGCTTATTTTGGGGTGGGGGCCTGGCTGGACATGGCGGAGAGCATCGGTGGGTGTCCCCCCCCGGCAGAAAACGGCGAAGCCCGGGGCCCAATGGGCTGGTGGTGGGGGGTCCCGGCAGAAGACCCCCAGAGCTGACTAATAAATTATTTTTTTCTGTGTGGTTTATTTGTGTTACAACTTTTCCATCCGGTGAATGGGTAGGTGTACGATGTACCCCATACTCATTCACATAGGGTGGGGGGCCAGAATCTGGGGGCCCTTTTATTATAGGGGGCTCTCAGATTCTGATAAGCCCCCCGCCCGCATACCCCGACAACCAACGGCCAGGGTTGTCGGGAAGAGGCTCTTGTCCCTATCGACATGGGGACAAGAGTGCTTTGGGGTGGGGGGGCAGTGCCCCCCTCCCCCACAGCACACACTCCCCCATGTCGAGGGCATGTGGTCTGGTACGGCTCAGGAGGGGGGGGGCGCTCGCTCGTCCCCACCCCCATTCCTGTCCGGCCAGACTGCGTGCCTGGGAGAAGGGTTTGGTCTGGATCTGAGGGGGAACCCCACGCCGTTTTTGGCGTGGGTTTAACCCCTTATGTTCCAGATCAAATCTAATAGCCTGTTGTGCACCTGAAGGGGGACCCCCACGCCGTTTTTTTTTTTAATTTGGGGTGGAGTTCCCCTTTATCCCGGTCCTGTCAGGGGGGGGGGAATGCCTGCTCGTCTGTCCCTACAATGTATGAACAGCGATCTGTCATTTCCCCTAGACAGTCCCACCCCCTTTACAGTTAGAACACACCCAGGTAACATATTCAACCCCTTCCGCGCCCCTAGTGTTAACCCCTTCCCTGCCAGTGTCATTTTTATAGTAAGCAATGCATTTCTATACCATTGCTCGCTAGAAAAATGCCAAATCTCACAAAAATGTGTCCGCCACAATGTCGCAGTAGCCAGAAAAAATAATGATAGCCACCATTACTAGTAAAACAAAAAATTATTCCTAAAAAACCCATAAGACCAACCCCTACTTATAACTTTTGCCCAAACCAATCAAACGCTTATTGTGATTTTTTGCAACCAAAAATATGTCGAAGAATACTTATCGGACTAAACTGAGGGCAAACATTTTTTGAATATATTTTGGGGGAGATTTATTATAGCAAACAGTAAAAAAGATGTCTTTTTATTTACCAAATTGTCGCTATATTTTTGGTTCAAGCAAAAATAAGAAAAAAGGCAGAGGTGATCAAATACCACCAAAAATAAAAAAAATAAAACATTTTTTTGGGGGGGGAAATGAGGACGCCAAATTTGTTTGGGGGCCACGTCGCACAACCACGCAATTGTCAGTCAAAATGACGCAGTGTTGAAATGCAAAAACTGGCCCCGTCAGTGACCAGTAATATGCTCTGGGGCTCAAGTGGTTACAAATTAGGAAAACACTAAAGTTAGCCCAATTTATGGCCATAATGTGAAAGATGATGTTACACCGAGTAAATAGATACCCAACATGTTACACTTTAATATTGCACACACTCATGGAATGGCGCCAAACTTCAGTACTTGAAAATACCCATAGGCAACGCTTTTTTATGTTTTTCAGGTTACCAGTTTAGATTTACAGAGGAGGTCTAGTGCTAAAAGTATTGCTCTCGCTCTAACGTACGCTATGATACCTCACATGTGGGGTTTGAACGGGGGTTCAATATGTGGGCGGGACTTACACATTTAAGGCCCGCCCACATATGGAAACATCCTTCAAACCACACATGTGAGGTATCATAGCGTGCGTAAGAGCGAGAGGAATACTTTTAGCACTAGACCTCATCTGGTAACCGGAAACAAAAAAAAGGCTGCTTGTTCGCTTCTGACTGCGAGCTACTAGGGACAGGGTCGTTTAAATTATTATTATTTATGTTTGTTACGTAAAAAAAATTTAAGACCTCCCCTTCAGCTTGTAAAGCATCAGTTCAGGGGGACCAAAAAAAATTAAACACCTCTAATGCTTTCATCCGCCATTGCAGATGTGATTCTGGTACTGCATTTCGAGTAAACTGGGCATGCTCGAACACTTAGAAAAAGAAGCTGGTTGTCTGAGCCTGAAAATGACATGCATCTTTTGTGAGCATGCTCAGAAAGCTGTTTTTTTGGCTTAGTAATTTAAGGACATCCTTAACAGGTGTAAGCAGTTACAAGTGCACACAAACTAGAGGCTGACATTTCTTCATGTGTTTCCAATTGGTTCATTAGCACACATGTTATAAAAAGCGTGGATACTGCACGTGTCAGCTGCCCTCAGAGGGGGGCAGATTTGCTGGCTGGAAGTAATGGCGGAGCGAAACAGAGATGTTTTGGAGCAAGTTTTGTATTTTTTGATGTTTTGTTTGCTGCCTAATTTTGCAAAATGTTTCTCAAGATGTTAATGACTAATGTTTTAATCCTGTGGGTCTATCCTGTTGTTTCAAAAGCATGATTTATTTTCCAATGACTGTGAAATAAACGTTGGTCTTTTTTGTTTTTAGTTTTTTTTATATTTTTTTGGTGTGTTTATTTGTAATTTTTTGTTTTGCTTTCCTTGTTTTGTGGACCAATAAAATTACTTTCAAATTTTGAAGTTTGTTTTGTGATATTTTTTTCATGCTATGGATTTCAACCGCTGCAGCTGAAATAGTTTGGGCCTAAACCATCAAGTGTGATTTGTCTCTAAGCTTTTTCCTGGTGTGTATGCATGAAATGTTTAGTCACCAGAAAAGGAAGGACAAAGCGGTAAGTATTGTTTCCTAGAACTGATGTCCAGACTGACTTTTTAAAGCACATGTGCAAGATGTAGGAAAAGCTGCAAACATGGCCTGTTGGAGGGGGGGTGGGGGGGGGTGGTGTATTGGTGGACAGGCTTGAAGTGCTGATTTACAGCGCTGTGCTTGAAACTAGCACAAGACAATCCTATTCTAATTGTGGGTTGTTTGAGGGAAGCCAATTGAGTGTTAGAACCCCTGCTAGTGTTTTTAGGTTGGGCTTTGTGTCCCTTTTCCTAAAATTGGCTTCACTTCCTGTCACACAGCTGAACAGGAAGTGAGGTTAAAACCCTACCAATGGTCTTTTCTTCGGGACACAGGTCAATCTAACTAGTGTCACCATTAAGCAAATTGCACTGCACACCCCAAATGATTAGTTATTTTGGGGTTTAGTAAAGGCAAAGCCGCTCTGCAGTAGAAGCGTAGGCAATGAAAATCGGAAGGGAAGCACTGATGGTTTTTACTTCCAATCCCGCCAAGTTTTTATTTTTCTTCCTTGCTTGTCCACTTGTAGTGCAAAGTAGATTTGCCTTTAGTAAATGGACCCCAAAGTCCAAGATTCCTACTAATTTGGGGTGTACACAGCAAAATGCCATTTCCAAAATGGGAAACTATTTATATTGATCTGTGTCCCCAACAAAACATTACTCAGGTGTTTCCCTCACTTCCTGTTTGGCTATGTGGCAGGAAGTGAATGAATTAAGTAGAAAGTGACAACATTTGTGAGGTGTCTTTACCCTATCAGGGGTGCAGGCATCCCCAAAACAAACAAGAAAATTGTTGATTTAACATTGGGTGGTGTTTGTGGGGGTCCCTAACACACATTCATACATATTAGCAACGCTGAATCCTGGCCTATTGGCATGGTTATATTTTCTTAAGCCTCTCAATAAAATGATCTGAAATTTGGGGTTAAACTGGAACTATAATCATCACTTTTATTTTTTTGATTTCTTTCATTTTGGATAGAGTTGGGGGGGGGGGGGGTTAGAAGCTCTGTCAGTTTATTTTGTATTATCCCTGTCCGTTTGGGGAGATTGGCCTTCACTTCCTGCCCCATAGCCAAACAGGAAGTGATCGAAAAACTAGGCAAATTAAGGGCCCCCCCCACAGAACTTGTGCGTGTCCCCTGAAAATTCCTGGGTGGGTCATAAAAAAACAGGGTGTGGCCTTGACAGGAAGGGTGGGTCATTTTTCTATTAGGGGGTGCCAAAATTTGGTCAGGCCTAGGGAAGCACAAAACCTTAATATCCTACTGCATATTAGGGCTTATTTAGACAGGATCCAATTTACAGCATGTTTTTAGATTGTGGGAGGAAACCCGCACAGGGAGAACATGCAAACTCCAGGCAGATAGTGTCACGGGCGGGATTCGAACCAGCAACCCTTTTGCTGCTAGGTGAACATGCTACACACTACACTACTGTGCTGAACGAACATGATCGCAGCTGAAAGCATGAGATGTTTTTTTTTTGTTTTTTTTTACCAATTCCATGCTTTCCAGCCTGGAGGACAGATGTGGGGTCTAATTGACCCCGCCTTTCTCTATAAAGAGGACCTGTCACACACTAGTCCTATTACAAGGGATGTTTACATTCCTTGTAATAGGAAGAAAAGTGAAAAATAATACCAAAAAAGGGACAAACAAGTGCAAAAATGAAAATATTAAGTTAAAAAATAAAATAAAAAAGGAATTTAAATGCTCCTGTCCCTAGTAGCTCGCACTCAGAAGCGAACACGCATGCAAGTCCCACCCACATATGTAAACATCCTTCAAACCCCACATGTGAGGTATCATAGCGTGCGTTAGAGTGAGAGCAATAATTTTAGCACTAGACCTCCTCTGTAACTCAAAAGTGGTAACCTGAGAAAAAAAGTCAAGCGTTGCCTATGGAGATTTTTAATAACGAAGTTTAGCGCCATTCCATGAGTGTGCGCAATATGAAAGCGTGACAAGTTAGGTATCTATTTACTCGGTGTAACATCATCTTTTACCTTATCCCTAAAAATTGGGCTAGCTTTACTGCTTTCTTATTTTGTCATTCATGAAACAGTTTTTTTTTTGAAAGCCAAAAAAAAAAAAAAACGTATGAAAAATTTTGGCGCAAATACTGTTGGAAATGTGTACGAAAAAATGGCCGCCACTTTATTCCCTAGGGTGTTTGTTAATAAAATATATATAATGTTTGGGGGTCCTGAGTAAGTTTCAAGGAAGAAAATATAATTGTTACATGAAGGAGAGAAGTGCCAGAATAGGCGCGGTATGGAAGTGGTTAAAGTGCAACAATAAAAGTGAAAAATTCCTTGAAATTTCGTACCATGGGGGGGGAGAGGGCAATCAGGGCCGACATCAGGAATTATGGGGCCCCTTACACAGCTTCAGGCATGGGCCCCCTGGAGCAGAGAACAGGGGGGGGGGGTGCTGCCACCTGATATTGAGAAGGGGGGGGGGGCTGCCGCAATTTGATAAGCGGGGGGTTCCTTTACAAAAAAATACATATAGAAAAATATATATTAAAAAAGGGTGGTAGCCATCCGGGGGCCCTGGGGACCACTGGGCCCTTTAATAAAAATAAACCTCTGGGCCCTTTAATGAAAAATAAATTAAAAAAAAAATATATATATATATATATATATATATATATATAAAATAATAAAAAAGGGGGTTGCCTTGGGAGCTCTGGGCCCTTTAATAAAAAATAACTACCAAAAATCTAAAAAAAAATAACATTGGGTGGGAGCTGCGGTGGCTCAACGTGAATGGCACTGCGCTGACAAGCCGTTCACCTCTGCAGCCAAGGGTTCGGATCCCGGTCTCGGCTACATGTGAATTGAGTTTGGTGGTGTCAGCCCGGCTCCCGGTGGGTGTGCTATGCAAGGTACGCCTGTGCTTAGTACGCCCACCCCCCCCAAAAAAAAACACCACACTTGCACGCACACGAATGCACTTTGGCCATGAGGTCTCCTAAAATAAAGAGAGGCGAAGGACCTACAGGGCTGGCTGGGTGGGCTACACTCCCTCATAGGGGGAGTCCCTCTGTTCCATCAGGCTCCCAAGTGAAGCAGGTAGGGTGGGGTGAGTGGGAGGCCCCCCCTCACACCCGCCATTGCCACCGGGGGCATGGAGAAGGATGGCGATTGCAAGTCCAGCTCCTCTCTCTCGACTTCACGCACAAAATACACTTTAAAAAAGAAATTAAAGAAAAAAATAATTAACCTGGGGAAAATATAAAATGTTTATAACATTTTTATAAGCAAAAAGGTTGTCATCTGGGGCCCTCTGGGCCCTTTCATAATTATATTATATATATATATATATATATATATATATATATATATATATAATATATATATATATATATATGTGTGTTAAAAAAATAACCAAAAAATATACAAAAATATATAATTTTTAGTCTTTTTTTTTTTTAAAGGGGGGGGGGGGTTGTCACCTGGAGCCCTGGGGATCTCCGGGCCACTGGGGACCTCCAGACCCCTAAAACAAAACATTGGCCCTTTAATAACAAAAAATATGGGGGGTTGCCACCCGGGGCCCTGGGGGCCTCTGGGCCCCTGGGGACCTCCGGACTGCTAAAAAAAATTAAATTCCAAAAAATCCTACAAAAAACAACTAAAAAATATATATACAAAAAAAAAAAGAGGGGGGTTACCATCTGGGGCGCTGGGGGGTGTATAGGGCCGCCATCAGGAATTTTGGGGCCCCTTACACAGCTTCAGGCATGGGCCCCCGGGGGGGGGGGGTGTGCTGCCTCATGAAATTGAGAAGCGGGGAGGGGAGTGCTGCCGCAAATTGAGAAGCGGGGGGGGCCCTTTACAAAAAGAAGAAATAAAGAAAAATATATATAAAAAAAAGGGGGGTAGCCATCCGGGGCCCTGGGGACCTCTGTGCCCTTTATAAAATAAAAAGAAAAAAGAGAGAAAATATATATATATATTTTTTTTAAATATAACATTTATATAAAAAAATAAAAAAACAAGGGGGTTGGCTTCCAGGGCCCTGGGGACCTCTGGGCCCTTTATTAAAAAAAAAATAATATATATATATATATATATATATAATATGAAAATAAAAGAAATAAAAAAATATAAAAAAAAAATATTTATTTTAGAAAAAAAGGGGGGGGTTGTCATCTGGGGCCCTGGAGATCTCCAGGTCCCTGTGGACCTCCGGACCTCTAAAAAAATAAAAAAAATAAAATTGGCCCTTTAATAAAAAATAAAAGAAAAATATATAAAAAATATATATATATTTTTTTAAATATATATATTTTTTGATAAAAAAAAGGGCTTGCCATCTGGGGCCCTTAGTGGCCTCTGGGCCCCTGGGGACGTTCGGACCCATAAAAAAAAAAAAAAAAAAACTTTTTTTTTTTTTTTTTAGGGTGGTTTCCCATCCGGGCCCCTGGGGACCCCCGGGCCCCTTACAGGTGTAATGCCTGTACCCCCCTAATGGCGGCCCTGCAGGTGTACTGCCTGTACCCCCCTGATGGGTGTAATGTCAGCATGTGAAAAATGACATTCTGAAGGAAAAAAGCCGTTTAAAACTGACTTGCGGCAATAATGAATTGTCGGCTCCCGGCAATTGCAGAATTCATTCATTAAAAACACCAAAAAAAAAGCGTGGGGGTCCCCCCAAATTCAATAACCAGACCCTTTAGGTCTGGTATGGATATTAAGGGGAACCCCGCCGTCAATTTAAAAAAAAAATGACGTGGGGTTCCCCCCAAATATCCATAACCAGATCCTTCAGGTCTGGTGTGGAATTTAAGGGGAACTCCACCCCAAATAAAAAAAAAATGGCGTGGAGTCCCCCCTAAAATCCACACCAGACCCCTTATCCGAGCACGTTGACCTGGCCGGCCGCAGAAAAGAGGGGGGGACAGAGCGCGGCCCCCCCCTCTCCTGAACCGCACCAGGCCACATGCCCTCAACATTGGGAGGGTGTTTTGGGGTACCCCCCAAAACACCTTGTCCCCATGTTGATGAGGACAAGGATCTCTTCCCCACAACCCTTGCCCGGTGGTTGTGGGGGTCTGCGGGCAGGAGGCTTATCGAAATCTGGAAGACCCCTTTAACAAAGGGGCCCCCCAGATCCCGGCCCCCCCCCCTGTGTGAAATGGTAATGGGGTACCTTGTACCTCTACCATTTCACGAGAAAAAAAATGTAAAGGGTTAAAAACGACAAGAGCCGGTTTTTGACAAGTCCTTTATTATCTTCTTTCTTCTTTCCTTCGGGTTTCTTTCTTCTTCTTCTTCCTCTGCTTCTGTCTTGGGTCTTCTATTCCCGCATCTTGCCCGGCGTGTTCTTCCATCTTCTTCTCCTTCCGCTGTCCTTCTCGTCCGCATCTTCTCCTTCTTCTTTTTCTTCGCCGGAGGCGCCGCTTCCAATTGAAATCCCCGCTGTCTGCCGGACCACGCCCCCCTCTGACGCCACGGGCAAGCTCTTCGGAGTGTGCTGCAAGTGCGTCAGAGGGGGGCGTGGTCACAAGTCAGAGGGCGGGCAATTCAATTTGAAGCTTGTGCGCGGCTTTTTCTTTGCCGGAGTCGCCGCTTCCAATTGAATTGCCCGCTTTCTGGAACATGTGACCACGCCCCCCTCTGACGCACAGGCAACACACGGGGACTTTCCTAAGAGCTTGTCCGTGGCATCAGAGGGGGGGCGTGGTCCGGCAGACAGCGGGGATTTCAATTGGAAGCGGCGCCTCCGGCGAAGAAGAAGAAGGAGAAGATGCGGACGAGAAGGACAGCGGAAGAAGATGGAAGAACACGCCGGGCAAGATGCGGGAATAGAAGACCCAAGACAGAAGCAGAGGAAGAAGAAGAAGGAAGAAACCCGAAGGAAAGAAGAAAGAAGATAATAAAGGACTTGTCAAAAACCGTCTCTTGTCGTTTTTAACCCTTTACATTTTTTTTCTTGTGAAATGGTAGAGGTACAAGGTACCCCATTACCATTTCACACAGGGGGGGCCGGGATCTGGGGGGCCCCTTTGTTAAAGGGGTCTTCCAGATTTCGATAAGCCTCCTGCCCGCAGACCCCCACAACCACCGGGCAAGGGTTGTGGGGAAGAGACCCTTGTCCTCATCAACATGGGGACAAGGTGTTTTGGGGGGTACCCCAAAACACCCTCCCAATGTTGAGGGCATGTGGCCTGGTGCGGTTCAGGAGAGGGGGGGGCGCGCTCTGTCCCCCCCTCTTTTCTGCGGCCGGCCAGGTTAACGTGCTCGGATTAGGGTTCTGGTGTGGATTTTAGGGGGGACTCCACGCCATTTTTTTTTAATTTGGGGTGGAGTTCCCCTTAAATTCCACACCAGACCTGAAGGGTCTGGTTATGGATATTTGGGGGGAACCCCCACGTCATTTTTTTAAAACAAATGACAGCGGGGTTACCCTTAATATTCATATCAGACCTGAAGGGCCTGTAATGGAATTTGGATAGAACCCCACGTCATTTGAAAAATTATTTTAAAATTCGTACCATGGGGAGGAGGGGGGGAATGTCAGCATGTGAAAAAGCGCACTTTTCCTGAGGTTAGAAATATGTCTTTGCACAAAATGACATTCAGAAAAAAAACAAAAAAAAAAAAAAGCCGTTTAAAACTGACTCGCGGCTATAATGAATTGTCAGCTCCCGGCAATTGCAGGAGAATTCATTCATAAAAAACCCAAACAAAAAAAGCGTGGGGGTCCCCCCAAATTCAATAACCAGACCCTTTAGGTCTGGTATGGATATTAAGGGGAACCCCGCTGTCAATTTAAAAAAAAATGACGTGGGGTTCCCCCCAAATATCCATAACCAGACCCTTCAGGTCTGGTGTGGAATTTAAGGGGAACTCCACCCCAAATTTCCAAAAAAAAAAGGCGTGGAGTCCCCCCCAAAATCCACACCAGACCCCTTATCCGAGCACGTTGACCTGGCCAGCCGCAGAAAAGAGGGGGGGACAGAGCGCGGCCCCCCCCTCTCCTGAACCGCACCAGGCCACATGCCCTCAACATTGGGAGGGTGTTTTGGGGTGCCCCCCAAAACACCTTGTCCCCATGTTGATGAGGACAAGGGTCTCTTCCCCACAACCCTTGCCCGGTGGTTGTGGGGGTCTGCGGGCAGGAGGCTTATCGAAATCTGGAAGACCCCTTTAACAAAGGGGCCCCCCAGATCCCGGCCCCCCCCTGTGTGAAATGGTAATGGGGTACCTTGTACCTCTACCATTTCACGAGAAAAAAAAAGTGTCAAGTGTAAAAAACGACAAGAGCCGGTTTTTGACAAGTCCTTTATTATCTTCTTTCTTCTTTCCTTCGGGTTCTTCCTCCTTCTTCCTCTGCTTCTGTCTTGGGTCTTCTATTCCCGCATCTTGCCCGGCGTGTTCTTCCATCTTCTTCTCCTTCCGCTGTCCTTCTCGTCCGCATCTTCTTCTTCTTGTTTTTCTTCGCCGGAGGCGCCGCTTCCAATTGAAATCCCCGCTGTCTGCCGGACCACGCCCCCCCTCTGACGCCACGGGCAAGCTCTTAGGAAAGTCCCCGTGTGGTGCCTGTGCGTCAGAGGGGGGCGTGGTCACATGTTCCAGAAAGCGGGCAATTCAATTGGAAGCGGCGACTCTGGCAAAGAAAAAGCCGCGCACAAGCTTCAAATTGAATTGCCCGCCCTCTGACTTGTGACCACGCCCCCCTCTGACGCACTTGCAGCACACTCCTAAGAGCTTGCCCGTGGCGTCAGAGGGGGGCGTGGTCCGGCAGACAGCGGGGATTTCAATTGGAAGAGGCGGCTCCGGCGAAGAAGAAGAAGGAGAAGATGCGGACGAGAAGGACAGCGGGAGGAGCAGAAGATGGAAGAACACGCCGGGCAAGATGCGGGAATAGAAGACCCAAGACAGAAGCAGAGGAAGAAGAAGAAGAAGGAAGAAACCCGAAGGAAAGAAGAAAGAAGATAATAAAGGACTTGTCAAAAACCGGCTCTTGTCGTTTTTAACCCTTTACATTTTTTTTTCTCGTGAAATGGTAGAGGTACAAGGTACCCCATTACCATTTCACACAGGGGGGGGGTCGGGATCTGGGGGGCCCCTTTGTTAAAGGGGTCTTCCAGATTTCGATAAGCCCCCTGCCCGCAGACCCCCACAACCACCGGGCAAGGGTTGTGGGGAAGAGACCCTTGTCCTCATCAACATGGGGACAAGGTGTTTTGGGGGGCACCCCAAAACACCCTCCCAATGTTGAGGGCATGTGGCCTGGTGCGGTTCAGGAGAGGGGGGGGCCGCGCTCTGTCCCCCCCTCTTTTCTGCGGCCGGCCAGGTCAACGTGCTCGGATAAGGGGTTCTTGTGTGGATTTTAGGGGGGACTCCAGGCCATTTTTTTTTATTTGGAGTGGAGTTCCCCTTAAATTCCACACCAGACCTGAAGGGTCTGGTTATGGATATTTGGGGGGAACCCCACGTCATTTTTTTTTTAAATTGACGGCGGGGTTCCCCTTAATATCCATACCAGACCTAAAGGGTCTGGTTATTGAATTTGGGGGGACCCCCACGCTTTTTTTTTCGTTTTTTTAATGAATGAATTCTCCTGCAATTGCCGGGAGCCGACAATTCATTATAGCCGCGAGTCAGTTTTAAATGGCTTTTTTGCTTTGAAAAATGTCATTTTGTGCAGAGACAGTTCTAACCACGGGAAACATGCGCTTTTTCACATGCTGACATTAGAGCCCCCCATGGTACGAAATTTAAAGAAAAATTACACTTTTATTATTGCACGTTTAGCATTATTAAAATCACTGCTCACGAAAAAACGGCCGTTTTAAAAAATAAAAAAAGCATTGATACATGTCCCCTGGGGCAGGACTGAGGTCCCCAAACACTTTTTAGGACAAAACTTGCAGATTAGCCTTTAAAATTCACAATTAAGATTTCCCCCCATAGACTTATACAGGGAGTTCGGCGGCGGCTTTACTTATCAATCACATCGCGCTGCTGCTGCGGCCGGTTCATGCGCCTAATTAGGGCTTCATCCAGCGCACTAATTAAGGCATGTACCGGCGCAGCGCAGCTTCATTAGTAAATCAGCCCCCATGTGTATGGCGGTTGTACCTGCCCAGCCAGCCGCAAAAATAGTGGGCTACGCGAAGGCCTCCCACGGCCGTGGTCGAGGCCTACCCCAGCGTATACCGGGACTGGACTCAGAGGAGGATGTTGCCCTCGTAGAGGCCTTGACGGGAACTGGTAATTAGACTGGGGACAATATGAATAAAGTCGTGCGCACCTGGTTGCCCGCAGAGGAGTATGCAGACTTCGAATTAGATTCATCTTCTGATGCAGGGGGTGATCATTGGTTTGAGCCAGAGTTTCCTGAACTGACATGGGATAAAGGATTCCGTGCTGCCACTACCTGCACTTCAGGGAGATGCTCACCCATGGACTCTTGGGATACAACACTGCGGGCGGAGGTCCCGAGTGTGAATTGGGAAGTTGTGTTTGACACAGGTGTCGTTACTGGAGGAAAGGATGTGCCTCCAACCATGACACCTACTTTGAAAAGGTCTCCTGAGGCCTGTGTGATGCCAGGACTGGGACATTCACGCACACTGCCCAAACTTGCCTGCTTGCAAAGAATTTTAATGAAAAGGATAGCACTCGATTATGGGTGGGAGTTCCCTCATGTGCCCGAGGCCACTATGAAGGAGATTGAGGACAATCGTGAGAAATGGTATAAGGAAGCCATCTGCGACTACCTTAAAGTGCCAAATCCCTCCCTTAATGTTGACTTTTCGTTCATTAGTAGTGTCTGACCTGGAGCTATGGCCGGCACATCTATGCTGATCGGGTGGTTATTCAATGGCCTGGGAAGGAGGACCGAGTCTACTCGATTACCACCCTTGATAACCAATGAAAAACCCTTACCTTGCCCGATCCCAGGTTCTATTTGTATGGAGAACCAGCAGAACTTGCTCGCAGGTTTTTTTTCCCCCTTTTCAAGAAGTCCATAAGGAACTATACTTTCTTTCTTGTTGTTGCTGAAGATGTGTTTGACTTTGGTGGGGAAAGAACCTAGTCAGTTTACATTAGGGCCCACGAGGACTTCATGGTCAAGAAGTATCTTCGTTGGCATAAAGTGGTTCACAATCAGATCATATATTCTGCCTCCAGAGGGCAGTGTTCTGTAACGCTCAGGAGAGACTTTGTTGTTTTTTTCTCCCTTTCATAGTTTTTGCCTAGCACTTTTTGCCCAGCAGGTTTTGAATGCTCCTTGGGGAGGAGGGAGGCCCCATCTTTATAACAGAAGGTGCTGCTTTGCTCTTCCTTAGAGAACGTATATAATTTGGTATTGTGTGTGTTTTTATTTTTATTTTTCAGGTCCAGTTGATCTTCTATAAAGACTGTCGGAGAATGGGGCAGACTGGATAGATAAGAATAATAATGTGAGTTGTACAGAATACTGTGATGTGATAACACTTGTTATATTTTTTTATTCTCTCTCTTTTCTTCTCTACTGTCATTGCATTATTTAAATGGGTTCAGGTGTGGTGCTCAAGCTTGAGACGCCATGGTTTTGACACTGGGGACAGTGTCTAGTTTAGTGGGGGGAGTGTGTAGCGTTATGCTACTTTTTTGCCGGCGCTGCTTTAAATTTAGAGGGTGGTCTGAGAGTTAGTTGACTCAGACTGTATGATTTTTCCAAATTTGAGTCTCTGTTCCAGCCATGGCTGTACCGTGAGTGACCACTACTGTTGTTTGGAGTGCCGTTACCACCCCAGCCCGAGGGTGGCAGCAGTCAGGTCAATGTGTTTTGGGTGTTCCCCTTCGGCAGCCAATCAGTGGAAGTTGATCATCCTGCTGTGAATGCTGGGGAGGAGTACTTAAGGGACAGACTCCATTGGACGGGGGTTGTCGATCCTGGGTCTGTCGTCCCACCACCCCCCATGTGTGGCCCTCCTGGCCGAGGATGTGTGTTCATGTGTTCTTGGCTCCGGGACCACGTTGGTCCAGAGTTGTGATCTACTAAGTAGGCCCGGTAGTCAGACTGGGTCTACGTTGTAGAGTGGTCCTGTACTGTTCGTCCTGGAGGGAGGAAGGCACTCGATGAAGAACCTATCTTGGAGAGCACTGAGCACGAGGCTGGTATCTCAGGAGAGGCCTTGAACTTTATTGATGGTAGCACCATTACTAAAAGGCTAAATGATGGTGTCAGGGCCCTGGCGCCGGCCCCCGGCGCGCCTCTGGTGTGCGCGCGCGTGTCCGCGCTCGTGCGCGTGCACCGGTGGTGCGCGCGCATGCGCGGGTGGTGCGCGCGCGTGCGCGCGCGGCGGGAGCGCGCGCGTGCACGTTGGCGCGAGTCTTTGGCGCCAATGTGCCTTTAAAAGGCAGTCAGATGCAGCAGCCCCTTGCTGTCTGATCTGCCAAAATACCTTCTGATTAACCTGCATCTGAATTATCTGTTTGATATTGACCCGGCTACGTTTGACTCTCCGTACTTCTCCAAACCTGACCTCGGCCTGCTTGGACCTGCCTTCTGTTATCGCTACTACCGCTGCCAGACCTTTTGCCTGAACTCCCGACTACGCCTGCCTGTTTAACCCTTCATCTGCTCACGTGTTTGACCTCGGCCTGCCTGACCCAGCTTACGTCTCATCCTTTTCTCTACTTCAACCTGCACCAGTTCTGGAGTCGCCTGTCGTCCGCTCCAAGGTCACCTGCCAAGTCGCATCGGGATCGCTATTCTCTGCATCAGTCTTCAACCACCAGCTCCCGTATCAGAGTGTCTGCTCTTCCCTTATTCCAGTGACCCCGGAAGAACCTGTACCGTGCTGACCTGCACCATCATCCAGGCACCCTTACCCCGCTGCGCTCCCGAGCCGCTGTTCCCAAATCCAGCGTCTCCCGAACCAGCGCCGTACGAGAGGCCACCTCCTGCGACTAGGATCTGACAACCAGGTATACACCATACATAACAGTATCAGACAGCCATTATGTCAGATCCTGCAGGAGTAGCCCCCGCTGTGGACGAGATTTGCAAACATCTGGCATCTCTCACGCAAGCTGTCAAGAACCTACAAGATGGATATGTGAGGTTAGAGGGACAAGTCCAAAACCTGTCGGGCTCCAGTGATGCAACTTCCGCAACCTCCACTAGATCTTCTCCGATGGTCTCCGCCCCCTCAGTGGTGATGCTTCCACCCGAACCCAGAGTTCCTATCCCAGAACGGTTCTCAGGTGATCGGGCGAAGTTCCGGGCCTTCCGCAACGCCTGTGAGCTGTACTTTGCCTTGCAACCTCGGACTTTTTCTTTGGAAGCTACCAAGGTGGGGTTTGTGATCTCCCTCCTCCAAAATGAACCGCAGACCTGGGCCCACCGACTGCTGCAAGAAGACAATGTTCAGACCCAGTCCCTGCAAGCCTTCTTTGAAGCCATGGCTCTGCTGTACGACGATCCGCAACGGGCCGCCACTGCTGAATCTGCCCTACTCGCGCTCCAGCAAGGCCGTAGGGCAGTTGAGGACTATGTTTCAGACTTTAGACACTGGAGCACGGATACACTCTGGAATGACGCGGCTCTCAGACACCAATTCCGCTTGGGCCTTTCCGAAGGTCTCAAGGATGAGCTTGCCCGGGTAGGGGTGCCAGAGACTCTCGAAGACCTAATCACTAAAGCCATCCAGATTGACCATAGACTCCGTGAACGTCGGGCCGAGCGTTCCTCTCAGCCAAACCGGCCTGTGTGGATGACCACTAGGGCACCGATGCCCGCTTCCCGCTACCTACCTCCTACCAGCATGAATTCTCCCAGTGCCCCTCCAGACACTTCCGAACCCATGCAACTCGGCCTCATGCGACCAACGCTGCCACCTGAAGAACGGGCACGTCGCCGCCAACTAAACCTGTGCCTCTACTGCGGCGGGACCGGTCACTACGTGAGCAATTGTCCCACCAAGATGCGTAAGTGCCCTTCTCCGAATCCTGTTTATCTGTCAACCCTGCCTACCCGTGCCTCCCACCTTGCTCTTCTTCTTTCGTTTCAGCTCCAGGAAAAGACAGTGCCAGTCAACGCCATCATTGATTCAGGGGCATGCAGCTGCTTCATCGACTCCGCCTTTGCTGACCTCCATCACATACCGTTACGTAAAAAGACTCATGAACTTACCGTCTTCCTGGCCGATGGCTCCCGCATAAATTCAGGACAAGTTACCCAAGAGACTCTTCCCTTGATCACCACGATTCTTCCCCTACATAAGGAACTACTCACTCTAGATGTCATCTCTTCGCCTCTGTTCCCTGTGATCTTGGGCCTACCCTGGCTCCAGGCCCACGATCCTGTAATCAACTGGAGTTCTGGAAAGGTGTCATTCGGTTCTTCCTACTGTCAACAATTCTGCATACCGGCTCCCCCTGCTCTACTTTGTATGGACACTGACCCCAACTTGCTCCAGTCCATCCCGGAGCCATACCATGAATTTGCCGATGTCTTCAGCAAGAAGGGAGCCGACTCCCTTCCGCCTCATCGTCCATACGATTGTCCAATCGAGCTCCTCCCAGGGGCTGCAATCCCCTTTGGACGCATCTTTCCGCTGTCTGAGAAGGAACAGGAGGCCCTGAAGGTGTATATCGACGAAAATCTGAGTAAAGGGTTCATCCGCCCATCTACCTCCCCAGCAGGCGCAGGAATATTTTTCGTCAGTAAAAAGGATCAATCTCTCCGCCCATGCGTAGACTATCGGGAATTGAATAACATAACAATAAAAAAACGTTACCCATTGCCTCTGATACCTGAACTTTTTCATAAATTAAGATCTGCCACCATCTTCACCAAGCTGGACCTGAGGGGAGCGTACAACTTAATCCGCATTCGGGACGGGGATGAGTGGAAGACGGCTTTTCGTACCCGTTTTGGACATTATGAGTATCTGGTCATGCCTTTTGGTCTGTGCAATGCACCCGCGACTTTCCAACACTTCATCAACGACGTGCTTAGAGACTTTCTTGACATCTTCGTTATCGTCTACTTAGACGACATATTGGTCTTCTCCGGATCGCTGGACAAACACCGCGAACACGTCCGCAGGGTCCTATATCGCCTCCGTCTACATAGACTATATGCCAAAGTCGAAAAATGTGAATTCGAACAACAAACCATTCAGTTCCTTGGCCTGATCTTATCCCCTACAGGAATTAAGATGGACCCCAACAAAGTGTCCGCCATACTTGACTGGCCAGCACCTCTGGACAAAAAGGGGGTGCAACGATTTGTGGGTTTCGCGAATTTTTACAGAAGGTTTATCAGAAATTTTTCAGCGATTATCTCGCCAATCACGCAATTAACCAAACAGAACCAACGTTTCCAGTGGAATCCAGAAGCCCAAAAGGCCTTCGATACACTTAAAGGACTGTTTACATCTGCCCCGATTCTTAGCCACCCCGACCCGGCTTTACCCTACCTCCTTGAAGTAGACGCATCCGAGGTAGCAGTGGGCGCTATCATCTCCCAACGCCAGGGAAACAAAGATTTGATGCATCCCGTGGGCTTCTTCTCCCGAAAACTCTCCCCAGCGGAGAGGAATTATGATGTTGGCGACCGGGAACTACTCGCCATCAAGGCTGCACTGGAGGAATGGAGGTACCTTCTGGAGGGCGCTGCACATCCGGTCTTGATCTATACAGACCACAAGAACTTAGAGTACTTAAGATCCGCAAAACGCTTGAAACCCCGACAGGCCCGATGGGCATTATTCTTTTCTCGCTTTTCCTTCCACATCACGTATCGCCCCGGCTCAAAAAACATCAAGCCAGATGCATTATCACGGATGCACGATAATCCCAAGGACTTGCCTGCCCCCGACACCATTCTTCCGGCCGGGAACTTTTTACTGTTGCACCATGATCTGCTTCCCCGACTTAGAGAGGCATCCACGGACTCTTCAAAACCCCCTGGTGTCACCCTGACCTCCAGAGACGGACTTTTTTGGAGAGGGAGCCAAATTTTTGTGCCATCGGATATTCGGGTAGAGGTCTTAAAACTACTTCATGACCATCCATTGGCAGGACATTTCGGAATCCGTAAAACCCTTGAACTGGTACGGCGTACCTTCTGGTGGCCAGGCTTGGAGGAATTCTGTAAATCTTACGTCAATACCTGTCCAACCTGCAATCAAAACAAGACTACAAGAAATCGAGCCTGGGGCTTACTAAAACCTCTGCCGGTACCCGATAGACCATGGCAGATGATCGCCATGGACTTTATAGTAGAGCTTCCATGTTCCGAGGGGTGCACAGCGATTTTTGTAGTCGTAGATCGCCTATCTAAGATGGCCCACTTTCTGCCACTAAAGAGTACTCCATCAGCTGCTGAGACTGCCCGTGTCTTCATCAGGGAAATTGTCAGACTCCACGGGGTCCCTGCAAACATCGTGTCGGATAGGGGGGTCCAGTTTACATCACGTTTCTGGAAAGCCCTGTGTGAGATTCTGAATATCAAACTTGCTTTCTCCTCGGCCTACCATCCCCAGACCAACGGACAGACTGAACGCACAAACCAGACCCTGGAGCAATATATTAGATGTTTCACTTCCTTCTCCCAGAACGATTGGGTCTCCCTGCTACCCCTGGCGGAATTTGCCTACAATAACGCCAGCCATTCGGCAACCGGACAATCCCCCTTTTTCGCCAATTATGGCTTTAATCTAACCTTCTTACCAGATTTTCTTCCAGAATCCCCAGTTCCGGCGGTACAGAGCACGGTGGACTTCCTCAGTCGCAACAACCGGGTGCTACAAGAAGCAGTAACGAAAGCTCAAGCCGACAGCAAGAAAGCCTTCGATAGGAAAAGGAGAGGTGAGCTGGACCTGCAACCGGGAGATCAGGTATGGCTTTCTACTAGTAACCTCAGATTAGCTTGTCCTTCCAAGAAACTGGCACCCAGGTTTATGGGACCCTTTCCGGTAAGAAGAAAGATCAATGAGGTCTCTTATGAACTGTCTTTACCCGAGTCTCTTAAGATTCACCCGGTATTTCACGTATCATTGCTGAAACCCGCAACTCCTGATCCCTTTCCTGACAGAGGGGCTGGCCCACCTGAACCTATTTCAGTTGATGGCTGCGAGGAGTATGTAGTAGAAGCCATCCTCGACTGCAGGAAACGACAGGGGCAAATTCAATTTTTGATCAAGTGGAAGGGGTACGGGCCGGAGGACAATTCATGGGAACCCGAGGACAATATCCACGCCCAAGAACTAATTCGTGCTTTTTTTTCTGCCCACCCTGAGAAACAGGCCCGCCTTGGCATCCGGAGGCTGCCCCTTGGGGGGGGGCAATGTCAGGGTTGCGCGCGCGCATGCGCGGGTGGTGCGCGCGCGTGCGCGCGCGGCGGGAGCGCGCGCGTGCACGTTGGCGCGAGTCTTTGGCGCCAATGTGCCTTTAAAAGGCAGTCAGATGCAGCAGCCCCTTGCTGTCTGATCTGCCAAAATACCTTCTGATTAACCTGCATCTGAATTATCTGTTTGATATTGACCCGGCTACGTTTGACTCTCCGTACTTCTCCAAACCTGACCTCGGCCTGCTTGGACCTTCCTTCTGTTATCGCTACTACCGCTGCCAGACCTTTTGCCTGAACTCCCGACTACGCCTGCCTGTTTAACCCTTCATCTGCTCACGTGTTTGACCTCGGCCTGCCTGACCCAGCTTACGTCTCATCCTTTTCTCTACTTCAACCTGCACCAGTTCTGGAGTCGCCTGTCGTCCGCACCAAGGTCACCTGCCAAGTCGCATCGGGATCGCTAACCTCTGCATCAGTCTTCAACCACCAGCTCCCGTATCAGAGTGCCTGCTCTTCCCTTATTCCAGTGACCCCGGAAGAACCTGTACCGTGCTGACCTGCACCATCATCCAGGCACCCTTACCCCGCTGCGCTCCCGAGCCGCTGTTCCCAAATCCAGCGTCTCCCGAACCAGCGCCGTACGAGAGGCCACCTCCTGCGACTAGGATCTGACAACCAGGTATACACCATACATAACAGATGGTCGCCTGTCAGTTCTAAGTTCAAAAGAAGTTAATCCTGTGTTGAGAGGATTTTGGACCGAATACATCTGTGGGAAGGTCTGTGGCAGAGACTGTACCATATTCCATGCGCCATCTCGGCTGCTAGGCTAGTGAGAGAGGCCTATCTGGGTGCGCAATTTCCACTCTGGCTAGAGTGGCGACGAAAGCTGTGTTGCTGGAAACAGGAGTGTTTCAGGACTTAAGTTGTACACCTGAACCTATTACCTATTACCCTTCCACCTACTTATTTTATTCTTTCACCAAGTTCAGCAAATAAATCAAAGAAAAATAATTCTAAAGCCCTGTACACACGATCGGTTCGTCTGATGAGAATGTTTTTTTATCCATCGGTGAAAATAACAACAAGAACCTGGGGAATGCCCAGGGAATAACCAAGCCTACTTACCGACCAGCTAGCAGAACAACCAATTAACCTGTCTAACAGTGTGCGTTAAAAACAGGAGTTTTGTCCGCACGCATTTGCAAACGCATGCGTGAGCCACAGAGCCGCGCCAAGGCACCCCATAATTCTGTGGTCCTAACACTAACAGTGAGTGTCCTCACAATGGAGGCACATGCATTTTAATGAATAGATAGGGGCAGGTGGACTGAAGGGGAGCCACCCCTCCTTAAAGGTACAGGAGCACACCAAGCACCCAGCATATAGCACAATGGCTGCAAAGGTGCTGATGCACTGCTGGACCAATATAAACACCACAGGTGAAACAAAATATCCACCACCCCCATCTATGGCTGGCAATCTGTTTTAAATTTTTCTTATGGTTAAAAAACCGATAGAAAAGAATGATCCTCTGTGCGGAAATCCATCGGTCAAAAATCCACGCATGCTCAGAATCAAGTCGACGCATGCTAGGAAGCATAGAACTAATTTTTCTCAGCACGTCGTAGTGTTTTACTTCACTGTGTTGGACACGATCGGATTTTTAATTGATGGTGTGTAGGCAAGACTGATGAAAGTCAGCTTCATCGAATATCAGATGAAAAAATCCATCGGATTAGATTCCATCAGATATCCGATCGTGTGTACAGGGCATCAGTGTGGACACTTTTTCTCAACTCTCATCTGATACCCTAGACCAGGGATCTCCAAACTACGGCCCTCCAGCTGCTGTGGAACTACACTTCCCATGAGCCATTGTAAAACTCTGACATTCGTAGACATGACTAGGCATGATGGGAATTGTAGTTCCTGAACACCTGGAGGGCCATAGTTTGGAGACTCCTGCCCTAGACGGCGACGAAATAGAGGTAACATGCCGCCCAAAACAATCCAGAAGCTCCTTCGGGGGGAAGTGCTACACACATTTATATATATTTTGTGGAATTTGTGCACATATTCACTTTTGTCACATGGTGATGTTTATGGACATTAGCATTATTTTTGAATACTTGTGAAAACAGATATTTCATCTTGCATTGTTTACTGCGCTGCTAATATTTTATTACACTAATTTTAGTGTTTTAGAATATGTTTTTCACTGTTTATTTTTTTTAAAGTAGCTGCTTCACTCTTTTGCAAATTAGATTATCACTATTTGTTGATAAGCGCAGTGGTAGGAACACAGAATGGGTGTGCGACGGATCTCAGATACCCCAGGTGGGCACATCCGCAAGACCTGTGTCTCCTGTCCTCGAAAAACGCACCTGCAGCCTGCAGATTCGCCATAACTAGTAGTGTTGCTCACGAATATTCGCATTGCGAATATTCGTTACGAATATTGCATATTCGAGTATTCGAGGAATAAATCGAATATCGCGGTGAATATTCGCTATTGCGAATATTCATATTTTTTCAAATTTATTTTTAAAACAGATCACATCCTAGTGATCTCCATCGACGTCTAAAAGCATTGCTTACCAGATTAGAGACCCTGGGCCGAGTAGCTGAGGCGATCCTTTTATGTTGCCGAATATTCGCAATGCGAATATTCGTATTACGAATATTCGCAAATACTTTCTCTGCCCTTCTGTGTTTTGTGTATAAAAAAAACAAAAACAAAAAAAAATTAGCTTTAGTTTAGTCATATAAGTTTGTGTAAGTAGAGTTAGTGTTTAGTGCATATTAGTTTAGTAATCCAGGAAATTATCTCCGTTTTCGCGTGTTGGCGAGAATTTCGCATTCAATTTCGCATTCGCATTAGTGAAATTTCGCATTCGCATTAGCGAAATTTCACAAATTTATTTTTTTGATAAAATATCACAAATATTCGATATTAACGAATGTTTCGCGAATATTCTTCTATATATTCGTGAAATATCGCGAAATCGAATATGACGTATTCCGCTCATCACTAATAACCAGCCCTTAACCCCTCAATCACGAGACAATCCACACAGGTGTTGAGGGTTAAACTTAAACTGTTTATTAAATCCAAAACATACACTTTTACACACAGTTAGGGACACTCCCCTTAGCCTTGTCTAAGACGGGAGGGGGACAAGGAACAACAAATGGAACTGAACATTTGTACATTGAAACAGTCTACAGATAAACAATGAGATTATGGTAAGCAGGCAGCCTCTTAATACACATACCCTGCGGAGAGATGTCTCCAGTCCAGACCATTGTCTATGTGTCATGAACCAACACAATTGGTGGGGGGGATGGGGGAGAAGGGCTGTAGCATTACATTACATTATCTCAATGCCAGTTTGTCTTCAGGTCTCCAGTATTTTCTGGCCCATAATCTGTGGGTAATAGGCCCGCCCCCAGTCCCTTCCAAAACACACAGTGACAGTGGGTTCTGTCACATTTCTCCCCTTTTAAAAACAGACTAACCAGGTTCCTGACCCTCAACTGGTCTGGACCTGTGTTAGTCACAAACTTCCACCCCAGGCAAACAGGAAAGGTAAAAGTATGACCCTGGCGCTGGGGAGCAAAACTGCACATACGGTCTCCCAGGAATAAAAACAGCCGCTGCAGAGTGGGAAAAACTTTCCACACTCCTCTGATCAGGGGCTGGGTTGCAGATATTGGGGGAGCTGAATAATCCTCTGCCCTGATGCCAGCGCTTCAGCTGGTAGGGAACATAGGCTAGTAGGGCTATGCATTTGGGGAGGAAAAGGTGTCCTGGATGGAAAAAATATGTAAAGAAATTAATATTTTTGTGTTATGAATAGAGCGACTCAGATGTTGCCTTTCCTCCATTATATTTGTTTTGTTTCCTTTTTATTGCTTGAGTTATTATGTATGTATGGGAATGGTCAATACTGTTATTATCCTTACATGGAGACATAGATAATGCTTTCTGTTTGAAATGAGGGCAAAGAAGTTATAACTCATCAATATAGGGCAAAAGACTGAAGATGTTATGTTCAAGCTCCATTATGTTTGAAATGGGTTCAAACCTCCTCCCCCTCTTCACCCTGATGTTTCTGTTTGCACATGAGAAGGACTTTGAGAAGGAATGTGTGCTCTGCTTCTACCATCCCCCTCACATCCTGTGTTAAATGGACTGCTCAACAATTCACCAAACTGTTTTAAAGCACAGACATTTCTTCTGGACTGTCCCATGTTATACGTCAGAACCCCTGGAAACTGAATAAGGTTTTGCATGGGAAACCCCATAGAAGTTATACTGGACTGTTCAACATTGGAAGGAGTTTTAAACAAAGGGAGAAAAGCACATGTTGCTGGATGGGCGTGGATGAGGGCGTATGTGGGGTGTGCCAATGGTTGGATGGGAGGGAACTGGGTGTGTTTTTATCATGTGAGGGTGTGTACTTTTTTATGTGAACCAATTACGTGCCTGTGTTATGAGACGGCCCCTAGCAAATAAATTGGCTGGGGCTGCCTAAACTCAGCCCCTTCTTCTTCTTCTTCTCTACTGGCAACCATGTCTCCATTCATTCCATTTCCTTTCTCTCTACTGAAGACATCTCCTGCCTTTTTCTTGATTGCAGTAAGATAATGCCAGCCTCCCTGAGATTGAGAGGAGACTAATAATTAATCAGAGTCTCTAATAGTTCCTTTTCAAAGGTACTTGCATTTCTCCTGGTGTAGTTACCAGCCGCTGAGAAGGTATCTTGCAGGGACTATCTCCCGGATTCTTCATCTCTTTTTCTGATGCTGGGCAGAGACCATCAGTGCTCTGTCCTGTAGCCAACACTTCTGCCGGGGGGACATATACAAATGTTGGGTACAGTCGCTGGAGAGGGGGAAGGGGGAAGGGTTTTCTCCCCTGCCGGTTCTGTGACCAGCCACTGGGGTGACTTCTGACAGGGGCTGTTTCCCAAACCCTCCAAAAACATACTGAGGGCTGGGCAGGGGACAGTGGAACTCTGCCCCGTAGCCAGCGCTTCTGCTGGGGGTATAAACACTGGGGTAGTGTCCAATTGCTGGGAGGGAGAATTGCTTCCTCCGCTCCCGGTGGGGATATCTGCTGTTGGGGAAACAGTTCATGCAGATCATCTTTCAGACTCTCCGGATCCAACTCTTTTTCTGATGCTGGGCAGATGCTAGTGGCACTCTGCCCTGTAGCCAGCGCTTCTGCTGGGGCACCAGATGCGATACTCTGGACTTGCTGCTGATACCCCAGGTGGGCACATCCGCCAGACCTGTGTCTCCTGTCCTCCAAACGCGCCTGCAGATTCGCCATAACCATCCCTTAACCCCTCAATCACAAGACAATCCACACAGGTGTTGAGGGTTAAACATGCAGAGCTTAAACTGTTTATTAAATCCAAAACATACACTTTTACACACAGTTAGGGACACTCCCCTTAGCCTTGTCTAAGAGGGGAGGGGGACAATGAACAACCAATGGGAACTGAACATTTGTACATTGAAACAGTCTACAGATAAACAATGAGATTATGGTAAGTAGGCAGCCTCTCAATACACATCCCCTGCGGAGAGATGTCTCCAGTCCAGACCATTGTCTATGTGTCATGAACCAACACAATTAGACACAGCAACAAGGGGGGGATGGGGGAGAAGGGCTGTAGCATTACATTACATTATCTCAATGCCAGCTTGTCTTCAGGTCTCCAGTATTTTCTGGGCCATAATCTGTGGGTAAGAGGCCCGCCCCCAGTCCCTTCCAAAACACACAGTGACAGTGGGTTCATCTTTGTTACCATTATTTACATCAAGCGAATTATGTAAAAGGATTATTTTTTTTATAAATTTGCAAAGATTTCAAACAAACTTCTTTCATGTTGTCATTATGGGGTATTGTTTGTAGAAGTTTGAAGAACATAGTGAATTGAATCCATTTTGGAATAAGACTGTAACGTAACAAAATGTGGAAAAAGTGAAGCGCTGTGAATACTTTCCAGGTGGACTTTATGTTGGGTTATGTTAGAGAACGGATATAGCTAGTTGGTTTGTATGAGCTGATGTTTGTTCCCATCCTTTTGCTTTCCTTCCCTCTCTAGTGCTTTCTAAGCAAATACCATATGTACAGATCCAACTTTTCCACAATATACATTTCATCCGATGTGCAGTCCAGTGTTCTTCCAACCTAGCCCTGGTTAACACTGGGGGAAGGGGGGGGGGGCAATTAGTCACCTCACGGTCTTCACAGTGTTTTTTTTCTCCTGTCTCGTGGGAGACCTACACATATACTTTACTGTTAAAATTGGTGAGCACACTTTTCTATTTTTGGTTACAACTCAATGTATTATGCAATAAATTATTAAATATATTATATTATATATTTTAACTTTTTTTGAAAATGTGTAATTTTTTTAGATGCATATAAAAAGATTCCCTGAAGAAGCAGAAATACTCTGCGAAACGTGTTGGGATATTTTTTAATTTATATAGCAAAAAATAAAAAAAAACTGTGGTGAATAAATACAACCAAAAGAAATCTCTGGTGCTTGACCTGTGGGTGGTGCTATATTAATTGTGATATAGTGCTTAAAGTATACCAGTGTTGGGTAACTTGTAGACAGGGGTTAATCCATATGTGAGGATTCCCTGAACCCACGTGATGCGGGAGCAGATAGGTTACCACTTTAATGTTAATTGTTACTGTTAACCATATGTGTATCAAAAATAGTGAGTATCCCCCATCCAATGGTGTCCACAAAGGGTAAGTGATAGTGACCAAACACCAATGTTGGTGGTTAGTCCTGTGTTCAATTCTGTAATTACTACAAGTGTAGAAAAGGTGACTAGTGTGGTGATCCTATAAAACTCAAAGAAAAATATATCTCAAAGAAAAGTATATAAAGAAAAAAATCAATCAATCTAAAAAGAGGGCCAGTCTGCCCATTAATTCTATGGTTGTAATCCAAATCAAAACACAAGGGTGTATAAACTCGACACAACACCACAATCTTAGTGTTAAATTAGACCATCAGTATGGTGAACACAGAATAATAAAAAATAAATAAATATATAAATGCGATGTGTAGGATTTCAATTGGCCAGACTACGATGTGTCATCAGGATACTGTGCAGGCCAGGTGTAAGAAACCCAATTAATAAGCTGCGTGAGAGCTCAAAGGATGAGCCTGGGTGTGCAAACTCAAACTCAAGCCTGGGTGTGCAAACCACGTCACCTTTGAGAAAGTCACATGACGAAACGCGTCAGGTGACCAACACGCAAGCTTGTACGCACGTTCAGGTTAACAGCTGCTTCAGACACCACCGTATGGGACGGCGAGCTGCTCAACGCAGAGACACACGCTCTTAAATTTCCAACGGAGCTGGCAGCCCCGCCACCATACAGGATTGGTGGACAGCGTACTACACCTGCTTTGAACTTTGTTTTTTAAATTTTGTTTGTTTTAATTTACCGTATTTTTCGCTCTATAAGACGCACCTGACCATAAGACGCACATAGGTTTTAGAGGAGGAAAACAGGAAAAAAAATACTCTGAACCAAATGGTCCACTAAACTATTTACCAGTGCCAATGAAATGCAGCCTGACCTGTGCCAAAGAAATCCCTCCCAGCATAAATCCTCACTCTCAGAAAAAAATCCTCCCCCATCTCAAACTTGTGCCGTCTTCTCTCCCTTCCCAGTACAAACTGCCCTACTCCAGCTGCTTCTCCTGTTCTGTAAAAGCAGCCCGCTCTGCTGGGACTTGTAGTGCCTCTGTGGGGGGCTGAGATATGGCAACCTGCTATGCTGGGACTTGTAGTGCCTCTGTGGGGGGCTGAGATATGGCAACCTGCTATGCTGGGACTTGTAGTGCCTCTGTGGGGGGCTGAGATATGGCAACCTGCTATGCTGGGACTTGTAGTGCCTCTGCGGGGGGCTGAGATATGGCAACCTGCTCTGCTGGGACTTGTAGTGTTCTATACTGTGGGGAAACTGAGGAATCCTCAGTCCCCCCCCCCCACAGAGGCACTACAAGTCCCAGCAGAGCAGGTTGCCATATCTCAGCCCCCCACAGAGGCACTACAAGTCCCAGCATAGCAGGTTGCCATATCTCAGCCCCCCACAGAGGCACTACCAGTCCCAGCAGAGCAGGTTGCCATATCTCACCCCTCCACAGAGGCACTACAAGTCCTAGCAGAGCAGGCTGTCACCTGTCCTCCAAACACAGCACAGCCTTCCATTCACTCACTCCTTGGCTGCCATAAATTCCTCCCCACTCTACTCTCACAATAGTGTCCTACCTGAGCCTTGCATGACGAGCTGCATAGTGGGGTTCTGTATTACGAGGCTTCACAAGTTCACAAGGCTTTGTCACTGACCAGGCACCTCCGTGGCTGCAGCCGAGCAAAAAGCTGGGCATCGGCGGAAGCGACAACTGTGCGGGAGGAGGCCGCGGGAACCAGGACTTTGAAGTTCAGGTCGGGGGATTATCGTGCGGGGGGGCGGGGCATTGACGGCGGCGGCGGGGGGCAGTGCCAGATGTTCATTCGGACTATAAGACGCACAGACATTTTCCTCTATATTTTTGAGGAAAAAAAGTGCGTCTAATGGTCCGAAAAATACGGTACTTTTTTCCTGCCATTTTATGCACCAGCTCAGGTGCCTCTGGGCTTTTATGGTGGAAATGTCCACTTTCCTTTTTTTACAATAAAAGCTCTGCGAGTTTTATGCATATCACGCTATGTGGATATTTTTTATTATTTTTTCTTGAGTGACACCGTGAGCACCGCATTGGAACCTTTCCAGACCCTCTTTATACACCTTGGAACAACCGCCGGGAATACACAGACCGTTACATACCAGGAATACTAAAGGTACCACCACCACCTGCCTAATTGCCCCTGGAGGGTGACAACATCTGGTGAGTGGGGTCCTAAGAGGGGGAGCACAAAAGTCACGGAACGGCACCCTTTAAAAGGAAACAGCACTTAAGTCACCAATAGAAGTTTTCTGCAGTATTATCCATTAATCATCTGCAACGCAACTTAATTAGTGCATACCAGAACTTTTTGCATTTCTCATCCATATCATCTCTGTATTTTTTATTTTCATTTATATACCTATGTTGTTTTTTCTTCTGTAACTTAGACCTACCCAGCGCTCACTAGGGGGTGTTAACCCTCACGTGGTGACTTACCACCTATTTTGAGTTTGCACACCCAGGCTCATCCTTTGAGCTCTCACGCAGCTTATTAATTGGGTTTCTTACACCTGGCCTGCACAGTATCCTGATGACACATCGTAGTCTGGCCAATTGAAATCCTACACATCGCATTTATATATATTTTTTTTTTTTATTATTCTGTGTTCACCATACTGATGGTCTAATTTAACACTAAGATTGTGGTGTTGTGTCGAGTTTATACACCCTTGTGTTTTGATTTGGATTACAACCATAGAATTAATGGGCAGACTGGCCCTCTTTTTAGATTGATTGATTTTTTTCTTTATATACTTTTCTTTGAGATATATTTTTCTTTGAGTTTTATAGGATCACCACACTAGTCACCTTTTCTACACTTGTAGTAATTACAGAATTGAACACAGGACTAACCACCAACATTGGTGTTTGGTCACTATCACTTACCCTTTGTGGACACCATTGGATGGGGGATACTCACTATTTTTGATACACATATGGTTAACAGTAACAATTAACATTAAAGTGGTAACCTATCTGCTCCCGCATCACGTGGGTTCAGGGAATCCTCACATATGGATTAACCCCTGTCTACAAGTTACCCAACACTGGTATACTTTAAGCACTATATCACAATTAATATAGCACCACCCACAGGTCAAGCACCACAGATCCATCAAGCAGCGCCATTCCCCCTATCACCATTTAATATCTGACTGGTCTCTTCGGAGATCCCTAGGGAGGCAGCAGCTAAACCACAGGTCCTAAGCGCGGATTCCTCTTTCTAAAAGAAATCTCTATCTGTCTAAAAAAAGGATTAAAGTTTCATTTGGGTGCATTGTTTTATGTCTGAGTAATTGTCACTCAAAGATGAGAGCACTGAAAGCTGAAAATTGGCCTGGACTGGAAGGGGGTGAAAGTTTCCAGACTTGAAGTAGTTAAAGTATAAGTAAAGGCAAAACTTTTTTGTTTTGGAGAGAGTGAAAAGGGTTAGAACTCCTGTCAGGTTATTACTGCTCTCTGTGCCTCCACGTAGGAGGTTCTCCTTCCCTATTTGTCCAATTTACTGTTAGCATTAAAGGGCTTGAGGTTAAAATTGTTTACTATAAGTGATCTCTGTGCTATACAGATATTGAATATATTTGTTATTTCCGTTTAAAATATGTAGTTACCTGTTAAATTAGTATGCTATTTCTTGTCCTCATTGTTTCCTCTATTGATTCTCTCCTCTACTTCCGGGTTTTGGAGCATGTTCACATAAGCAACGTCACAGCATCAAAGGAACTACATTTCCCTTGATGCTTAGCGGCATCGCGCATGCGCATTGCCGCTTTTTCGCCACGTCGTAGTTCTCTTTTCTATTTCAGGCCTGCATGTTTACACGCCGCTCATTTAAAACTCCCATTCCCACCTTCAATAACAAGGCACGGGAGGCGGAGCTACAATGTCGTAGACACGCCCACGTATCCCATACCTCCGTGCTGTGAACTAACAATGCGTCTCCACACAGGGATGAAGTCCCAATGGACTAACCCCCAGCCAGAACGGCTCGGATGATGGGGGCAAGTCTACTAAGGAGGAACAGGAAGTGAGAAATTCAGACAAAGAAGCTGTTTAGAAAATAAAAAATTAACCTTTACAACCCTATTAAAATCCCAAATTTTAGGTTGTCACCAGAACAGGAATGCAGGAGAAATCTTCCAATAGAGACACCCGTTCTGGTGACTACTCACTTTTTGGGGTGGTTCTCTCACTTCCCTCTTGTGGTTCTGGTATAGGAAGTAAGGTGAAATCTCCCCAATGGGACACAGATTGCAAAACAAATGACAGGGGTTATAACCTTCCCTCATGCCCCGTACACATGATGTTTCGGCATGAAAAAAACGTTTTTAAAAACGTCATTTAACCACTTAAGGACCGCCGCATGTACATATAGGTCGGCAGAATGGCACCGACAGGCACATTGTACGTCCCTGCCTAGACACGGGTCTTGCGGCGGTCCCCGTGGCTGTCCAAGTGATCCGGGATGAGGGGGCAGCTGCTCGTTTTTGTCCGCCCCCTCCGGATCGCTCCCAGCCAATCCGCGCACTCCCCCCACGTGTCACTTCCTCTGCCTGTGTAAACACAGGAAGGGGGAAGTGATGTAATCTCTCCTCTCGGTGGTATTTTCAACCGGCGCTGAGGAGAGATCACATCGCACAGTGAGTCTGCACAACACTACACTGACACACACTACACATAGGTACATTTAACCCCCCTGATCACCCCCCTCCCCCTATCACAGTGTCACTGAATGCAGTGATCATATATGTACTGATCACTGCATTTAGTGTCAGTGTGACAGTTAGTGTGACAGGCAGTTAGGTCCAGGGTAGCCCCGTACCCCCCCTAATAAAGTTTTAACCCCTTGATCACCGCCCTAGTTAACTCTTTCACTCCCTATTGCCGTGTCACTAAGCGATCGTTTTTCTGATTGCTGTATTAGTGTCACGGTTGCCGCTAGGTAGCTATTTTTTTATTGCGATTTTTTTTTACTAAAGACATGTGGCTGAATACATTTTGGCCTAAATGTTTGATTAAAATTTAGTTTATTACATTTTTCTTATAACAAAAAGTAAAAAATATTGTTTTTGTTTTAAAAATGTCGCTCTATTTTTGTATATAGTGCAAAAAATAAAAATCGCAGAGGTACTCAAATACCATCAAAAGAAAGCTCTATTTGTGGGAAGAAAAGAAAGCCAATTTTGTTTGGGAGCCAAGTCGCACGACCGCACAATTGTCTGTTAAAGCGACGCAGTGCCGAATTGTAAAAACGCCTCTGGGCATTTAGCAGCATATTGGTCCGGTCCTTAAGTGGTTAAAATGATCCTGTGTGGGCTTCACATCGTTTTTTATCTTCGTTTTTCGGATTGTAAAAAATGATCACGTGTGGGCTAAAACGACATTAAAAACGACGTTTTAAACCCGCGCATGCTCAGAAGCAAGTTAGGAGACGGGAGCTTGAATGGAACTTCCCCTTTAGAGTGCCGTTGTACGTGTTGTACGTCACCGCGCTTTGCTCATCATTTTTTGAAAAACAATGGTGTTGGGCAACATCGTTTTTAATGATGAAGTTGGAAAAACTTTGTTTTTTCTACATGCTGAAAAACAAAGTTTTTTTTCATGCCGAAAAACGATCGTGTGTACGTGGCAATACTCTATTTAAAATGGGAAAAAAATTATACTTTCAGGCTGGACCTTCATATTTTGGCACAGTTTTCTCTTTTAGTCAAAATGTACAATTTTGGAATCGCTTACCTGCAAATCAAAGCCTGTTGCTTTTGTTTCAGGTGGGCACATATCCATCGGTCCCCATAAACCCCAAAGACCACCATTTTTTACATTAATGTCCTTGCCATGGGTGAAAGTGGTGTGGAGGAGGGTGAAGGTGATAATCCAGTTGAGCAGCATCTTCCTCACCATGGTTCCTCAGAGTAGACAGGATATTGTGGGACTCGTCTACTGCCTTCCCATATTTATAGCCAGGGCCAGTATGGGTGGGGGGGGGGGGGACACTTGAGCATCACCCTTTGTCTCAGCCTCTGTGCCACTAAAGTCTGTCCAAAAGCAGAGCTGATGAGAATGTGCCCGTACCTACTTCAGGCTTCCCTGCCTGTTTCCGGAACACTCTCCCGGGCACAGGATCCTCAGGCTGGGAGGTTGGATGGGGACAGTGAGAGCTCCCAACTGTCCCTGATTTCGAGGGACTTTCCCTGATTTGGAACAATGTCCCTCTGTCCTCCTCATTTGTCTCTCATTTTGGTCTGATCCATATAGTTGTATATAAAATGCACTTTTTCTCTTTCCTAAAGTGTTTCCCTTTCATCCAACTTCTAAATTGCTGCATTTGTAAATTTCAAAAGCCAATATAAATAAATAATTCCCCTTTAAGGTGTCCTATGCCTACATACTTTTGCTAATAGGTGTCCCTCGTTCCCATCTCAAAAAGTTGGGAGGTGTGCAAGACTGACACCCCGATCACAGCTTCCGACATCGGAGCTCTCCTCCATAAGAGATGACAGATAGTAGACTTCCTTTTCTACTCCTGTGAGCCCCGACCTGTTCTGCCTTCCAGACTGTCCATCTCAAAAAGTTGGGAGGTATGCAAGACTGACACCCCGATCACGGCATCCGACATCGGAGCTCTCCTCCATAAGAGATGACAGATAGTAGACTGTTTTTTCTTCTCCTTTCTAACCCCCGACCTGTTCTGCCTTCCAGACTGTCCATCTCAAAAAATTGGGAGGTATACGTGACTGCAACCCCCATCACGGCTTCCGACATCAGAGCTCTCCTCCATAAGAGATGACAGATAGTAGACTTATTTTTCTTCTCCTTTGAGTCCCGACCTGTTCTGCCTTCCAGACTGTGCAATGCTGTATCCTGTGCTGACCCTTGCAGTGCAGGTTCACTAAAGAGAAAGTGAAAAGTCTTTGAATAGGTTAGAAATATACCAGGACTTTTCAGGCTCTACATAGATGTATTCCACCCACACACACTATATTATGCTTTTTTTTTTTTATTTCAATCATTTTTTTTTCAGATTTTTCAGATGTACAAATAATGGATTTCATTAACCACTTCAGCCCTTGGACATTTGGCTAGCCAAAGACCAGAGCCCTTTTTTTATGATTCGGCACTGCATCACTTTAACTGACAATTGCGCGGCCGTGCGACGTGGCTCCCAAACAAAATTGACGTATTTTTTTTTCCCCCCACAAATAGAGATTTCTTTTGGTGGTATTTGATCACCTCTGCATTTTTTTTTTTTTGCGCTATACAGGCATACCCCACTTTTAAGTACACAATAGGATTTATTTACTTGAGCTGGAAAGCGCAAAATAAGGCTCACTTCTGCACAGAATCCAATGAGCTTCCAGGTTTTATTACCAGGCTTAAAGTGGATGTAAACCCAAAAAAAACTTTTTTTTTTGATGTCACAATGTAGAGTATAGAATTTCCTATCATCTGTGCCCAATCTTGCCACACAGAGTTAATCCAGTGCTGAGTAATCCTCTTTCAATGTTCAGTAAAATGAACAGCCTTCCAGATAAAAACCTGTCTAAATAAAAAGTCAGTTTTCTCTCTTCTTGCTTTGAGTGACCGGTTATTTACATACCTAGCTTGGACATGTTTATCATATGTTATGTTATGTTTATCATAACATGAGGTATAAAAAGTGAGAAATCCACCCCTCCCCCACATAACACATCCTGGTAATATACAATGAACTTTGGATCACCTCTTGTTATGATAAACAAAACATAACATATGATAAACATGTCCAAGCTAGATATGTAAATAACCTGTCACTCAAAGCAAAAACAGAGAAACGGACTTTATAATTTGGCAGGTTTTTATCTGGAATTCTGTTAATTTGTACTGAACATTACACGAGGATTACTCAGAGCTGGATTAACTCTGTGTGGCAAGACTGGGTACAGATGATAGAAAATCTTATACTCTACATTGTGACATAAAAAAAAAAAAAAAGAAAAAAAAATGGGGTTTACATCCACTTTAATTAAACAAGCTGGAGTTAGAAGTTCATTGGATTCTATCCAGAAGTGAGCCTGATATTGTGATTTCCAGCGTTAGTAAATAAACCCTATTGTGTACTTAAAAGCGGGGTATGCCTGTAAACAAATATAGAGCGACAATTTTGAAAGAATAGCAATATTTTTAACTTTTTGCTATAATAAATATCCCCCAAAAATATATAAAAAAAACTCATTTTTGTTTCATCAGTTTAGATACGTATTCTTCTACATATTTTTGGTAAAAAATCGCATTAAGCGTTTATTGATTGGTTTGCGCAACAGTAATAGGCCCGGATTCACAAAGCACTTACGCCGACATAAATCACTTTACGCCGACGTAGTGCAAATGTGTGCCCGGCATATGTGTGCGACAGACCCACAAAACCAACATACGTCTAAAAACAGGCCATCCTACCCCAACGTATCTTGCTTGCGCTGGCTTGGCATAGGCGCAAATATGGTTTGGACGCATGTTGCTTCTCCCATTGATTAGGCATTCATATATGCAAATGAGGAAAATACGGCGATTCACGAACATACGTGCGCCCGACGCAGGCTATGCAATGTTTGCGTAAGTTGTACGTCCGGCGTAAAGTTATTCCCCATAGATGAGGCGCAACCCAGCAATAGACATGCAAAGGTCTGCCCCAGAGAACACAGGCCAGCGTATTGGGTGTACGGTACGTTCACGGCGTACGTAGTGATCCGGCGTAGCTTAGGCAGTTGTGCCAGCGTAGTTGTGAGCATGCGCATATTGGTGCTGTTTCATGCGTTCATGTCACGGCTACCTCATGTCGCATGCGCAGTTCGTGATACGCTGGGGGGAAAACACTGCACCATGCTCGGACTATCATATGCATGGGGTCACGCCCACTTCCACTTACACTGGCCTTCGAAAATACGCTACGCTGGGGTATGTTGGTGAGCAATAGCTTGCTGAATACAGTGCATGCCTCTCCGCGTTGCGCCGGCATAGCATACTGTGTGTGCGCTACGCCCGCGTAAATGTGCGCCCACTCTCTGTGAATCTGGGCCATAGCGTCTATAAAATAGGAGATAGTTTTATGGCATTTTTATCGTGACTGCAACATTATAGTGGACACATCGGACACTTTTGAGGCTATTTTGGGATCATTATTATTTATACAGCAATCAGTGCTATAACAATGCACTGATTTCTGTGTAAATGACACTGGCAGTGAAGGGTTAACCACTAGGGGATGAGGAAGGGGTTAAGTGTGTCCTAGGAAGTGATTCTAATGCGGCGTACATACGATCATTTATCGGTATGAAAAAAACAATGTTTTAAAAAAATTTCATTTAAAATGATCGTGTGTGGGCTTCACACAATTTTTCGCTTTCTGAAAAATGACAATTTTCTTTCCCCGAACATGCTGCATTTTTTAACGACGTTTTAAACGATGACGTTTTTCGGGTTGTATAAAATGATCGTGTGTGGGCTAAAATGATGTTAAAAACCCGCGCATGCTCAGAAGCAAGTTATGAGATGGGAGCGCTGGTTCTGGCAAAACTACCGTTCATAATGGAGTAAGCACATTCATCACGCTGTAACAGACAGAAAAGAGCGAATCGTCTTTTACTAACACGGAATCAGCCCAAAGGGTGGCGTCATCCACATGGAACTGCCCCTTTATAGTGCCTTCGTACGCGTTGTACGTCACTGCGCTTTGCTAGAGCATTTTTTTTAAACGATGGTGTGTGGGCAATGTCGTTTTAATGATAAAGTTGGAAAAAGCAAAGTTTTTATACATGCTGAAAAATGTTTTTTTTTCATGCCGAAAAAATGATCGTGTGTACGCGGCATTACTGTGGGGGGATGAGCTACCAGTGACACAACCTTGATCACTGTTACCGATGAAGGGGAGCAGAAGATCAGTGCCCCGTCAAGAGGCAGAACAGGGAGATGCCTTGTTTACACAGGCATCCCCCTGTTCTGCAGCTTCGTGACACAACACAGAGCTTGCCGACGTAAAAGTGAGTGCGGATAAAGCGGTTAAAGAAAATCATGCCTTTTTTCCATTTCAAGAGTTTTCAAAGAAAGAATGTACAAATAATGAATGTCATTAAATAGTACAGGATATTACATACAATGGCCCGGATTCACAAAGCACTTACATATGCGCTGTCGTATCTATGCTCTATGCCCATAGAACTAAGATACGCAAAAAAACTGACTTCATCTGACCGACGTAACTTGCCTACGCTGGCGTATAGTGGGCGCATAGTTACGCTGGACGCATTTGTAACTCCCATTGATTTTCGATGCAAATATGTAAATGAGTGAGATACGCCGATTTACGAAGGTACTTGCGCCCGGCGCATGTTTTAAAGGGGTTGTAAAGACAAAAATATTTTCCTCTTAAATTAAAGTCTGACAGTAGCTGATAAAGTAAAACGTAATGTTTTGCATTATAACTATTTTGATACCTGTTGAAATCGAGCTGTTTTATTCACTTCCGTCACTCCTGAATTGTTTTTCTCACTGACTTCCTGGTTTGCGGTGCGCATTCATTCTTGCTACATCACGGCCTAATGGGAACTACAGTTCCTATTAGGCTTAGCCTCCATGCCTATGAGGGTTAAGAGAGCATCTTCACGCAGGGCTGTAGTCATAGGGAGGGGGTGAGCACATTCTGCTTTCCACCATGCAGGTGCTGGTGGAAAGCAAGAAGAGGAGAGACAGGAATTGGCATTTTCAAACCTGGATTACTGTATTTTGGAAGTCAAAACGAGGTAAGTGATATTTAAATGCTCTAGCTTACAGCAATCAATTGATCTAATAAAAAACGAACCTTTAGTGTTCCTTTAAGTGATTTACGTAAGGGTTATGTCCGGCGTAAAGTTATTCCTCATATTTAAGGCGCAACTCATGCAAAGGTATGGACCAGGGAACAAACGCTGTAAAAATTTACGCTGTTTACGTAGTACGTGAATAGGGCTGGGCGTAAGTTACGTTCACGTCGTAGGCAGTGATTCAACGTATCTTAGGCAATTATTTCAACGTGATTGTGAGCATGCGCACTGGGATGCGTCCAGGTTAAGATGCATGCGCAGTTCATTTTAAGTACTTGTTTGCAGCTCGGCTCATCATTTGCATGGGGTCACGCTTCATTTAAATGTATCACGCCCACTTCCAGCCCACTTCCACCTACTTTGACTTACGTTCGCTTACGCCGACGAATACACGCTACGCCGGCGCAACGTTGGGCGCATTTTCTTCGTGAATTCCATACTTGTCTCCCTGTGTAGCGCCGCGTAGCGTAAATAAGATACGCTGCGGCGGCATAAAGATGCGCCGATGTAGGTGAATCTACCCCAGTATCTTTTATAAATATATTATTAATTCAGAAAAGAATAGATGCTTGTCAAAGCTGCAATTAAATTGTAACCTTTATATGTATAAGAACAAATCATACAGTGTTGATCTAATAGATATGTGCCTATCAGATTAATAGTTATTTAGAATACATTTCAAAATACATTTATGTAAAATATCTTTAAATGTTTATGGGTACTAATAATCATGTATTTTTAGTAAGCAAATGAGAATGAATTTAAAACTTAGTTATAATAGAGAAATATCACATTGGGTCCAACAGAGACCTTAGGTAACCAAAATACATTCCATTTTTTTAAGCTAAATAGCTTCCTTTACCTTACTGCAGTACTGGTTTCATGTCCTTATTGTCCGTTTTTGCTTTGAAGTTGCTGTAATCCTGCTCTGTTCTCCACACTTCCTGCTTGTCTGTTTCCTTATCACCACCATACTGGGAGCTTTCTCACGATGGTTTAAGCTGTCATTACTGTGTGTCTAAAACTTCCCAGAACCAATCAGATTCATTTTAAAAACAAAACACTGCCCTGGATTTGTTTGTTTTTGTTCTGTGTTTCTATTTCTACTTTGCAGAAACATGAAGCCAGTTCAAAAGTGAAACTAACCTGCAGGCACATTATATGATTGATTTTTATGTATTTTTAATCATTTTGAAAAGGAATCAGTTATATTTTATGTCTCTATACCCTGTAAACAGTAATTTCAGCATTTTTTTTTTCCTTTAGTGACCCTTTAAACCTAAAACAGAAGTTCAGAATTAAAAAAAAAATCAAAAAACATTTAGACTTTTATATGGATGCAGGATCGATCCGATGATGCATTTGTCCCCCACCAGCTCTGCACTGAGCTATAAAACACCACTGATCGCTCAGTTCTCCCCCTCCGCTCTGAGCAGAGAGCTGCGATTGTCAGTCAGCAGCCTTCTGCTCTCCCCTCCAGTGCTCGCTGGAGCGCTGGGCTGTTTATGGGGTGGAAGGGGCTGGCTCAGGCCCTCGATGTATTGCTGAGAGGCTGAGACAGGTTTCGGTCCAGGCATCTGGGTGGATCCCAACAATATGGTCAGGATCTTTTTCTGAGCCTAGATCAGCTGAGTGATATCAGCCAACAGCAGGCTTTAGCCCGCTGTCAGCTAAAATCGGGTCACAGAAGTGCACAACGAACTGCACTCCTGTGATCTATAAGAGCAGTATGGCCACTTCTCCTTTAATTGGAGAGTTACTGTAATCAACATGGATTACCAAAGAAGAATACATGTATATTTTGCATTGTGATGGTAATTTTTAACATTTAGGCTCAATAATTCTAGGTCGCTGTGACATCAATTAAATATGTCAAGCCCTTGTACTCCAAAGCAGGAATCATTACATAGTTCCATATTGTTTACATAAGAATCTCCTGATAAAGAAGTCAATGTTCAGTCCATTGTTTAAAAAAAAACTCTTAGTTCAGAAGCAGCTTTTTTAGTAATGCTTAAAGTAAAACATTAAGAACACAAAATTCCTTTAAATAACATGCCTGATGCCGCTTACACATGACCGTTTTTCATGAATGTCATTAAAAACGATTGTGTGTGGGGTCCAGAGCATTTTTCGCGACGTGAAAAATGGGCATTCAAAATTTAGAACATGCTCTAAATTTTTGCGTCATTTTTCACGTTGATCGTGTGTAGGCTTTAACGATGGGCACACAACACACATGCTCAGAAGCAAGTTATGAGATGGGAGCACTGGTCCTGGTAAAATGAGCGTTTGTAATGGAGATAGCACATTCATCACGCTGTAATGCCGCGTACACACGACCATTTTTTGGGTTGTAAAAAATTACGTTTTTTTTCTTATGTCATTAAAAACGATCGTGTGTGGGCTCCAGAGCATTTTTCATGACGTTAAAAATGGTCATTAAAAATTTAGAACATAATCTAATTTTTCACATTGTTTTTAACGTGGTCGTTTTTAACGTCGTAAAAACGGTCGTGCGTGGGCTTTAACGTTGTGAAAAAAACGCGTATGCTCAGAAGCAAGTTATGAGACGGAGATGGTGAAACTAGCATTCGTAATGCAGATAGCACATTCATCACGCTGTAACAGACTGAAAAGCACGAATCGTCTTTTACTAACACAAGATCAGCAAAAGCAGCCCCAAGGGTGGCGCCATCCGCTTTATAGTGCCGTTGTACGTGTTGTACGTCGTTTTTCTAGACCATTATAGACCATGAAAAGCGCGAATCGTCTATCACCAAACTTTTACTAACACGAAAATCAGCAAAAGCAGCCCAAAGGGTGGCGCCATCTGAATGGAACATCCCCTTTTTCCTGGCTGGCTTCACTGTATTTGGAAACAAAGGGGGCTTTTCTTCATTATACCAGATCCATATCCTAGATCAGGAGTCTTCAAACTTTTCAGTATGAGGAAAACATTGGGGGTCATTTACTATAGCGCGAATATGCGATTGCGTGGTAATTAGTGCTCAAAATGCCAAATAGCTCTAATTAGTGCCCAAACAGAATTCCCAATATCGCTGGTGAACAAATACTCCCAAAATGGACTTCACTATGCTGCCTAGACAACAGATAGCGCCCAAACCCTTACTATTGTTGGGACCTGAAAAATTGCACATGGAAATAATGTTTAGAGCATGATATGATCACCTAAATGGTACCGAAATATGTGGTATATTGTTTAACCACTTCAATACCGGGCATTTTCGCCCCTTCCTGCCTTGGACAATTTTCAGCTTTCAGCGTTGTCACACTTTGAATGACAATTGCGCGGTCATGCAAACTAAATTTTTATCATTTTCTTCCCACAAATAGAGCTTTCTTTTGGTGGTATTTGATCACGACTGGGGTTTTTATTTTTTGCTAAACAAACTAAAAAAGGACCAACATTTTGGGTAAAAAAAAGTTGTAGTTTCTGTTGTAGCAAACCCCAGAAGGAGCTGCTTTTGTTTGTTCAGTCCGTTACTCTGTCTTTCAACCCCAATGAACTGTCGCAGCCCCACTGGCACACCTAGCAATGTGATTAATGAAATAACTCAGCAGGAATACACAACACAGTTCTTCTTGTAGTTTACTTGATGTGTGTGTGAAGGGGGATCTCACTGGTCAAAGACCAATGTGTGTGTGGAAGGGGGATCTACTGGTCAAAGACCAATGTGTGTGTGAAGGGGATCTCACTGGTCAAAGACCAATGTGTGTGTGAAGGGGATCTCACTGGTCAAAGACCAATGTGTGTGTGGAAGGGGGATCTCACTGGTCAAAGACCAATGTGTGTGTGGAAGGGGGATCTCACAGGTCAAAGACCAATGTGTGTGTGAAGGGGATCTCACCGGTCAAAGACCAATGTGTGTGTGAAGGGGATCTCACTGGTCAAAGACCAATGTGTGTGTGAAGGGGGATCTCACTGATCAAAGACCAATGTGTGTGTGAAGGGGGATCTCACTGATCAAAGACCAATGTGTGTGTGAAGGGGGATCTCACTGGTCAAAGACCAATGTGTGTGTGAAGGGGATCTCACCGGTCAAAGACCAATGTGTGTGTGAAGGGGATTTTGGGTTGGTGTATAATGGTGTAAGGTAAATAGATACGTTCCATGGCAGTTAAGTCCGTGGATACTAAAGCCAAGCCATAGTGGAAGCTGAATAATCCTGGTGTGGACAGGTAGATGGACAGGATAAGGTGGCAGCAATATGGGGGTTTGGGATAGTGCAGTGTTAAACTTGGGGTCCGATAGTGCTGGTAAATACCAGTGTTATGTCATCCGAGGAGGCAGCCAAGCGGTGACAGGATGCACGGTAGTGCATGGACAAGGAGGTAAAATCAACTACCTCTCCCCCCTCCCCTGTTCTCCCCATCCCCACCCTCCGCCGTTTTCCTCCCCCCTCTCCCCCACTTCCCCTACCCCTCCCCTCCCTCTTCCTTCCCTCTTTTCCTCCCATTTTTTCCCCTGACCCCTTTCCAGCCCCTTCCCCTTCTCCTCCCTCTACCCCTTTTTCCTCCCCCCTTTCCTGTCTCTTCCCTCTCCCCCCTTTTCTCCTGCCCCCCCCCCACCCTCCTCTCCCCCTCCCCTCTTCCCTTCCCCCCTCTCCCTTCTATTTTCCCCAATTCCGTCTCCCGTCCTCTCCCCCCCCAACCATGTTTTAGGTTGTTTTTACGTATATGCATGTGTATGCATATCTGTATATATTTATATACATATATATCTATTTTTGCCTACTTTTCATATATCCACGATCATACCCCCATGTCCGCCGTGGGGAAATTATTTGGGTTGTCCAGCTCCGTGCTGTATCAATTCACTCATAGCGTAAGTCATCAATATATTTTCTGTATTTTATACCTTATTGCTGAACCATATTACATGCCTTGTATTCCTAATTGTGTGTTCTACAGATTGGCTTGTCCTGATGAAGCGGTGAACTTCTGTGAAACTTGTTGACGTTGACCTATCAATGCAATGTACAATTTTCTGTCTAGTGACTTTTTATCAATAAACTTGTGTTTTACAACTCTGTTTATATTATTTTAACAGTACCGATATAGTCCCTTTATCCAATCATGTGGTTAGCCCTGTGGTCTGGCCTCAGCAACCATTCCACTGCCCCCACTCTCCCTTTTTTAGCAATTTACCGGGATAATGGGAAAATTTTTATTTAATGATTATTTATTTTTACGTGAGGCTATACTCCCATTTTTGTTCAACCTTATGCATTATATCAGTAAGGATATTTCACACCCAGTGTTATATTTGATTAAAATTTTAATCGTACCCATGAAGTTCTCTTCATGGTATGTGATATTTATTTATCGCAATGTATCACAACACATTTATCGTATTTAAACACAACACATTCAACATCTCATCTGATATCTTTATTAAAGTAGGATTTATTTTTTTAAAACAATAGCATGAATCATTTTATTTCAAGCAAATATTCATACTATTATTATTATTCTTTTTTATAATTGTGATCCTAATTTGAACAACATCTGAAAACGACATCATTCAGGGCCGTGTCATCTCCTTTTCTTTGGGGACGCTCCACTCTGGTTCTGAGGCCACAAATTCCAGAGTGGCATTTACCACTCCACGATCCAAATGTTCCCCAGCCTCCACCATAACCTGTCAGGAGATTATTATCAGAGCACTGGAACATGATATTGTTGGCTGCAGTATCGTCGCCATTGCCCTGGGGCCGCTCAACTTGCAGAGAAAAACTGATGAGATATCCAGAGGGACACCACCGAATACCAGTCCAATCTCCCCATCTGTAATAGAAAACCAATAATCTCATTGCTGGTCTATAGAGATCTGCTTATTTTGCACTGCAGCAATACTAGGCAACTGGCTTTACATTTGAACCTTGACCATGCACTTAGATGCTCACAGCCACTGGCAGTGGCGTCACTAGGGTTGGTGTCACCTGGTGCGGTAATACTTGGTGACACCCCCATCCCCTGGCACTAAGCAGGCTAGTGCGTCGGTGCGGCTCTCCCCCTTAACCTACCACAATGGATGGAGCTGGGATGGAATTGGGTGGATGGATGGAGCCGGGATTGGATTGGGGTGGTGGATAGAGCTGGAATGGCATCAGGGGAATGGATGGCGTAGGGATGGGATTGGGGGATGAATGGAGCGGGGATGGGATCGGGGATAGGATCAGGGGGGATGGATGGCGTGGGGAGAGGATCAGGGGGATGGATGGCATGGGGATAGGATCAGGGGTGATGGATGGCGCAGGGATAGGATCAGGGGGGATGGATGGAGTGGGGATAGGATCAGGGGGATAGATGGAGCGGGGATGGTATCAGGGGGATGAATGGAGCCGGGATGGGATTGGGGGAAAGATGAGCGGGTATAGGATTGGGGGGTGGGTGAAGCTGGATAGGATTGGGGGGTGAAGCCGGAATGGGACCTTTGATTTGGGGGGGTTAAAGGATATGTGCTAGGGGGTGCTTTGGGAGGGGAGAGGAATTGCACTGCCCCCTCCTACTTCTAGTACAAGTCTGACTCCTCTCTAAACCAAAACAAAGAGCACCCCTTAGCACCTATTCTCTAAACCCCCCTAAAATAACTCCTGGCAGCATAATTGTTACCTCTTCAAATGCCCCCCCCCCCCAACCACTATGTCCCCCTCCTCTGCAATACAGTACTCCTGTAGCTGCATACCTCAGAAAAGGCGCTGACTGTAGCATGGATGGTCTCACTCACATAGTGCCTGTGTACACTTCCGAGCTGAGGAGAAAGCAGCAGTGAGATGATGGCCGCACTGTGTGGAGGTGTGTGTGGGGACAGTCGGACCCCAGGCACCCAGTCTGCCTCTGCCTCACTCCCTCCTCCCCCACTCTCCCCACACATCGCATTGAGCAGAGGAGATCCCGGAAGGGAAGGAGGGAGCCACGGCGCCAGTCTGAGCCGGGTATCGCTGTGTGTGTGGGGACAGTCGGACCCCGGGCAGCAAGTCTGTTTCTGTCTCTGCCTCACTCCCTCCCCACTCTCCCCGCACATGGCATTGAGCAGAGGAGATCCTGGAAGGGAAGGAAAGAGCTGCAGCGCCCCTCTCAACGCGGCATCAGTCTGAGCCGGGCATGTCAGCAAAAGAAAAAAAAAGAAAAAAAAATCCTCAATGTCGGGATGGTGTCACCCCTCTAAGGGTGTCACCTGGGTGCGGACTGCACCCCCCGCACCCCCTAGCAACGCCTCTGGCCACTGGTTATACGCACCTTCCCTTTTACTGTTTTGCTATTCTGAAAATGAGAACAAGGATGTAAGCTTCAATTCAATCTAAGGACTGTCATGCATGGAAAAATCACAAGTTTACTTTTAAAGACAACATGACCTGCACCATAAGAACGATCATAGCGGCGGTTCCGCCGCTTGATCGTTCTTATAGGCGGCGGGAGGGGACACCCCCCCCTCCCGCCGCCATCCGGTGCGTCTCCGGGCTCTCCTTTGCCATCGGAGACCCAGAGAAACGATCCGCCGCCATCCGCTGTAAACCATAGAGTAGACTGGTGACCAGATGGTCACCAGTCATCTCTATGATCGTCGGAGGCCCGGGCGCGATGTTATGACGTCACGCCCAGGTCCTGGAATGTAAACACAGCCGCAATTGTGGCTGAAAGCATTAGATCGGTGAATTTTTTTTCACGATCTAATGCTTTCCAGCCTGGAGGAGAAATGTTGGGTCTTATTGACCCCGCATCTCTCCATAAAGAGGACCTGTCACACACATTCCTATTACAAGGGATGTTTACATTCCTTGTAATAGGAATAAAAGTGATTAAAAAAAAATGTCAAAAAAAGTTTAAAAATAAAATAAATTGTGTAAAATAAAAAATAAAATAATAAAAAACATTTTTTTAAACGCCCCTACCCCCGGTAGCTCGCGCTCAGAAGCAAACACACGCGTAAGTCCCGCCCACATGTGTAAACGCCGTTCAAACCACACATGTGAGGTATCGCCGCGTGCGTTAGAGCACCAGCAACAATTCTAGCACTAGACCTCCTCTGGAACTCTAAATTTGTAACTTGTTAAAAAAAAATAAGCGTCGCCTATGGAGATTTTTAAGTACTGACGTTTGGCGCCATTCCATGAGTGTGCGCAGTTTTAAAGCATGACATATTAGGTATCTATTTACTCGGCGTAACTTCATCTTTCACATTATACCAAAAAATTGGGCTAACTTTACTGTTTTGTTCTTTTTTAATTCACAAAACCATTGTTTTCTCCAAAAAAAAGGCGTTTGAAAAATGATTTCGCAAATAATGTGCGAGATAAAAAGTTGCAATGGCCGGCATTTTATTCCCTAGGGTATCTGCTAAAAAAACATATATAGTGTTTGGGGGTTCTGAGTAATTTTCTAACAAAAAAATTATGATTTATGCATGTAGGAGAAGTGCCAAAATAGCCCCGGTATTGAAGCGGTTAAAAGCTTATATGCAAGTTATTGCTATCAGAAGTGTTTGGGGCCCTGGTCCTGCCCCCAGGAAACATGTATAAGCAGTGATTTTAACAAAGCTTAACCACTTAAGGACCGCCTCCTGCACATATACGTTGGCAGAACGGCACAGCTGGGCACAATCACGTGTGGGTAGGTCCTTTTTAAGTGCCCAGCCGTGGGTCGCGTGCCCGCGCCGCAAGCGCACGCCCACAACCCGGTCCAAAGCTCCGTGACCGTGGCCGCGGGACCCGCAGACTCGATCTCCGCTGGTGTCCCGCAATCGGTCACAGGAGCTGAAGAACGGAGAGAGGTGTGTGTAAACACACCTTACCCATTCTTCACAGTGGCAGTGTCATTGATCGTCTGTTCCCTGATATAGGGAAAGACGATCAATGATGTCACATGTCCAGCGCCGCCCCCCTACAGTTAGATACACATATGAGGTCACACTTAACCCCTACAGCGCCCCCTAGTGGTTAACTCCTAAACTGTAATTGTAATTTTCGTAGTAATCTGTGCATTTTTTGCTGTGAAAATGGCAATGGTCCCAAAAATGTGTCAAAATTGTCTGATGTGTTCGCCATAATGTCGCAGTCACGAAAAAATCTCTGATCGCCGCCATTAGTAGTAAAAAAAAAATGTATTAATAAAAATGCCATAAAACTATCCCCTATTTTGTAAACGTTATAAATTTTGCGCAAACCAATCGTTAAACGCTTATTGCGATTTTTTTTTTTTGTTTACCAAAAACAGGTAGAAGAATACATATCGGCCTAAACTGAGGAAAAAAAATGTTTTTTTTTTATATATCTTTTTGGGGGATATTTATTATAGCAAAAAGTAAAAAATATTGAATTTTTTTTCAAAATTGTCCTTCTTTTTTTGTTTATAGCGCAAAAAATAAATACCGCAGAGGTGATCAAATACCACCAAAAGAAAGCTCTATTTGTGGGGAAAAAAGGACGCCAATTTTGTTTGGGAGCCACGTCGCACGACCGCGCAATTGTCAGTTAAAGCGACACAGTGCCGAATCACAAAAAGGGGCAAGGTCCTTAACCTGCATATTGGTCCGGGCCTTAAGTGGTTAAAGCCTGGTCAGAACAGGCATATGAATCACCTCTGTGTTCAGTGAATATGTTGGAATCCTGGGCTGGTTGCTGGTAACGTGCTCCACATGTGTATGATGAAAAAAAAAAACTTGATAGTGTGATATTGTACAAATAAAACTTAGCCCTACTGTGGGGTACTCACATTTCGTGGGTGCTACAGTGCAAGCTTAGGGATACTGCTCAAGTAAAGCGTCCTTTCCTTTAGATGAGAATGCCCCACTGTCTGATGAGATTTTTTTTTTTCACGCACTACACTGTATTATATACTGTACACTGACTGCACTGTATTATATACTGTAACCCAACTGCACTGTATTATATACTGTACACTGACTGCACTGTATTATATACTGTAACCCAACTGCACTGTATTATATACTGTAACCCAACTGCACTGTATTATATACTGTAACCCAACTGCACTGTATTATATACTGTACACTGACTGCACTGTATTATATACTGTACACTGACTGCACTGTATTATATACTGTAACCCAACTGCACTGTATTATATACTGTACACTGACTGCACTGTATTATATACTGTAACCCAACTGCACTGTATTATATACTGTACACTGACTGCACTGTATTATATACTGTAACCCAACTGCACTGTATTATATACTGTAACCCAACTGCACTGTATTATATACTGTAACCCAACTGCACTGTATTATATACTGTACACTGACTGCACTGTATTATATACTGTACACTGACTGCACTGTATTATATACTGTAACCCAACTGCACTGTATTATATACTGTAACCCAACTGCACTGTATTATATACTGTACACTGACTGCACTGTATTATATACTGTAACCCAACTGCACTGTATTATATACTGTAACCCAACTGCACTGTATTATATACTGTACACTAACTGCACTGTATTATATACTGTAACCCAACTGCACTGTATTATATACTGTACACTGGCTGCACTGTATTATATACTGTAACCCAACTGCACTGTAATATATACTTGTTCTGACTTGATTTGAGGAAGGGCGTAAGCATGTAAGCCCAAAACGGATATCATACCATCCACGTCTGCATATTTTTTTGGTATGTAACCTTTATGAAGATATTTGAAAAATAAAGAAACAATTTTAAATGCAGCAACTCTCAATTTTTTTTCATATATATATATATATATATATATATATATATATATATATAGTTGGTGGGAAGACCTGTTTGCTGGCACTTGTTGTACACCGGGTGCAGCGCTCCACTTCTTTGCAAATATATATATATATATATATATAGATATATATATATATATATATATATAAAAACAGCCCCAAAGCATGATGCTGCCATCACCATGCTTCACGGTGGGTATGGTGTTCTTTCAATGATGTACAGTTTTTTTTTGTTTGCACCAAACAAATCTCATGTAATTATGGCTAAAAGCTTGGTTTCATCATACCATAATACATTTCCCCGCATACTTTTGGGAGATAGTTTTTTGCAAAATTTAGCTGCGCTAGGGTGTTTATTGCTTGGTTTGCGCAAAAGTTATAGCATCTATAACATAGGGGATCGTTTTATGGCATTTTTATTTATAATTGATTTTTTCAGTAGAACTAGTGGCGATCAGCGATTTCTATCGTGACTGCGACATTATGGCGGACAAATCGGACACTTTTGCCGCTATTTTGGGACCATTGTCATTTATACAGCGAACAGTGCTATAAAAAGGGGTTAACCACTAGAGGAAGAGGAAGGGGTTAAGTGTGTCCTAGAGAGTGATTCTAACTGGGGGGGGGGGGGGGCTGGGCTAAAAGTGACGCGACAAAGATCACTGCTCACAATGACAGGGAGCAGTAGATCAGTGTCCTGTCTCTAGGCAGAACAGGGAGATGCCTTGTTTACTCAGGCTCCCGTTCTGCAGCTTCGTGACACGATGGCGGGATACCGCTGGACATCGAGTCCAAGGGTCCCGTGGGCATGGTCACTGAATTCAAAGCAACGTATATATTGTATATACTCGAGTATAAGCTGAGTTTTTCAGCCCTTTTTTAGGGCTGGATATACCCCCCCCCCCCCTGGCTTATACTCGAGTCAGTGTACCTGAAGGGCCGCGACCGTCCATTGCTTAAAAGTTGTGGCTTCCCCCTGTTCCCTTCCATGATAGGTGTTTCCCAGCAGACACTGTGTTCAGTGTTCCACAATCACGGATGTCTTTTCATCCTCAGACAAGAGAACGTCCATGATAGACGGAAAACACTGAACAGTGTGTCTGCTGGGAAACCAAGTCCGAGGATGAGAAGACGTTTGTGATAGGCTGCTGGAAAACGCCTATCACGGAACGGGACCAGGAGGAGCCCGCGACTTTAAAACAATTAATGGACGCCCGCAGCCTGTAAACATTTCTGGTGCACTGACTCAGGAACAGGGAGGCTGCAATGGGCACAGTGAGGTGGCAATGGGCACAGTGGCAATGGGCACAGTGAGGTTGGGCACAGTGAGGTTGGGCACAGTGAGGTTGGGCACAGTGAGGTTGGCACAGTGAGGCTGCAATGGGCACAGTGAGGCGTGCAAATGGGCATTGTTGGCCCTCTTTTCCACTTACAGTAGCTGCTGCATTCTCACGCTAGGCTTATACTCGAGTCAATACGTTTTTTGGGGTAAAATTAGGTACCTCAGCTTATACTCGGGTCGGCTTATACTCCAATATATACGGTATATGTTGCTTTGCGCAGCCGTGTCATTCTGCCGACATAAATGTTCGTGAAATGGTCGGCAAGCGGTTAAAGGAAATTGTACAATCAGATTGTAATGTGTAACAAGTTTTACCATCTCAGAAAATGACACGTGTATGTGGACCAGCTGTTGTGATTCTTTTTGCACATTTTGGAGTCTTTTTAGGACAATAAAAGACATATCTTCATCGGTGAAGGATGAAGATATACTTCTTTGAAGATTCTACTTTGTATATTTGGATATAGAATTCTATATCAGTCTGAGAACTGCGGAGCGTACGTGAGTCTCATGCCGCGTACACACGATCGTTTTTCGGCATTAAAAATTAACAATGATTTTTTTTAAATGTCATTTAAAATGATTGTGTGTCACATCATTTTTCGGGTTCTAAAAAATTTGAATTTTTTTTCCGAACATGCTGCATTTTTTAAATTATGTCGTTTTTCAGGATGTAAAAAATGATCGCGTGTGGGCTAAAACGACGTGAAAAACCCGCGCATGTTCAGAAGCAAGTTATGAGACGGGAGCGTAAATGGAAGGAGAAAAATTATGGACAGCCGCACTCCAAAAAAATATATATGCCTTTTAATCTGGTAAATAAAAACACTACAAGAGCAAAAAACAGCAAGCGGTGAGGTGATGAAGCTGACGCGTTTCACATTGATGGACAATGCTTAGTCATAGCTAAAAACAAAAATAAAAACAATCTTATTTATAAGAAATGTTCCAAAGACGTCATGTGATCAGTCCGATCTATGATTGGTCCCGGCTAATTTCGGTGATCACATCCATCTGTGGATAGACACAGCAAGGAAAGACTACACCAGTGATGGCGAACCTCGGCACCCCAGATGTTTTGGAACTACATTTCCCATGATGCTCATGCACTCTGCAGTGCAGTAGAGCATCATGGGAAATATAGTTCCAAAACATCTGGGGTGCCAAGGTTCGCCATCACTGGACTACACCCATGGAGACCAGGTGAGGAGATAATTCAAAGGTCAACTAGCAGAAGACAATTAACAACAATCATGACATCTGCCCATAAAAATGAATATAAATGTAAAATGAAACCACCTAACAAATACAGTCCATCTCAAAAACCCTAATATTAATGCATATGCATAAAAGTACTTAAAGGATCACTAAAGGAATTTTTTTTTTTTAGCTAACTAGCTTCATTTACCTTACTGCAGTACTGGTTTCATGTCCTTATTGTTCGTTTTTCCTTTGAAGTTGCTGTAATCCTGCTCTGTTCTCCACACTTCCTGCTTGTCTGTTTCCTTATCACCACCATACTGGGAGCTTTCTCACGGTGGTTTAAGCTGTTATTACTGTGTGTCTAAAACTTCCCAGAACCAATCAGATTCATTTTAAAAACACTGCCCTGGATTTGTTTGCTTTTGTTTTGTGTGTCTCTCTACTTCACAGAAACATGAAGCCAGTTCAAAAGTGAAACTAACCTGCAGGCACATTATATGATTGATTTTTATCTATTTTTAATCATTTTGAAAAGGAATCAGTTAACTTTTATGTCTCTATACCCTGTAAACAGTCATTTCAGCAAAACATTTTTTTTCCTTTAGTGATCCTTTAAGTTTTATTTATAGATAGTACACAGATAACCGCCTACCTGGACATAGAGAAATATGTGTAATTACTAATGAAACTGTCCAGGTGGACGTTAGGTGCATGGACAAACCAGAAGGAGAATTATGTAAAAAAACGCAGGAAAGACAGCAGTATCCCACTTTTACGAATAATAGAGGGTTTTTCCTTTATTCCCGTATCCTGATGTTTTCATCTTTTCTTCCCTGTGGTTCATAGTGATGGTTACATTTCTTATTTATGTAATTTTCCTGTGATCTCTTGCCTTGCATAAATCTGTGTATATACATATAGATATATTTCTACCCACGTCTGCTCTCCATTCACACAGTCAACTCTTTTAGATTTTTGAAAGGCCTTTCTAACCCTTATGTGTCCTGGATCAGATTTTTGATTCAACAGATACTGCGGGCGTGCTCTGGATAATTCTCTCTTTTCGCGCCTTGTTATTTACTGCTGTCTTTCTTGCGTTTTTTTACATAATTCTCCTTCTGGTTTGTCCATGCACCTAACGTCCACCTGGACAGTTTCATTAGTAATTACCGTATTTATCGGGGTATAGCGCGCTCCCGGGTATAGCGCGCACCCCTAAAGTGGCCCCCATTCCTGTGGAAAAAAAGATTTTTGTACTTACAGTTTCGGTGTCCTGCGCGGCGTCCATCGGCGGCTTCGGGTGTCCTCTTCGTCGGGTCCGGTGTCTTTCTGCGGCGTCCTCCCCGCTCAATCCTCGCTTTCCCACGCCGAGTTTGAATACTGCGCCTGCATATACCGAGTGCAGTACACTCGTGTATAGTCGGGCAGGCTCGGCTCCTTTCGCGCTCACGTCCTGGACGTACAGGACGTAAGCGCGAGAGGAGCCGAGCCTGCCCGCGCAGTATTCAAACTCGGCACGGCAAATCGGGTATCGGCGTATATCGCGCACCCACGATTTTGCCCTGATTTTCAGGGCAAATAAGTGCGCGGTATACGCCGATAAATACGGTACACATATTTATCTATGTCCAGGTAGGCGGTTATCTGTGTACTATCTATAAATAGAACTTAATAACACAGATAAAGCAAACATAATTAAACAATATGAAGGTTCTATTTTAAACATCTTAAAATCATACAAAATAATTCTTATGCCGCGTACACACGATCACTTTTTGTGATGAAAAAAAACGTTTTATGCGACGAAACAAAACGAAGTTCATTTTCCAAAACGACGTTGCATACACACCATCGTTTTTCCACAAAGCTCTAGCAAAGCGCGGTGACGTACACCACTTTCGCCGGCACTCTGTTCCATTGAAGCTCCGTCTCATAACTTGCTTCTGAGCATGCGCGGGTTTAAAAACTTTGTTTTAAACGTTGTTTTGCCCACACACCATCACTTTTTATGACACAAAAAATTACATTTTGAAAACGACACAAAAAATTCAAGCACGTTTGAATTTTTTTTTGGTCGTTTTTTTAAAAACATAAAACGACGTTTTGCCCACACGGTCATTTTAAATGACGTTTTTGAAAACGTCGTTTTTTTTTTCCGTGTGTACGCGGCATAAGAATTCATAATGGGACTTTTTTTTTCACATGCATTATCAGTGGGTGTGTCCCTTTTGGGACATCTTAGGCCACGTACACACGATCGAATATATCTGCTGAAACTGGTCAGACAGAATCCTCTGCGCATGCGTCGAATGGATTTGACGCATTAGTGGAAGTATTTTACTTCCTGGAGTGGTGACGTGGCGGCGTCAACGTCACCGCCACGTCACTGCGTCCTCAGCCCGAGGGGATTTTCATCCGATGGTGTGTACACGCCATCGGACCAAAATCCGATGAGACATGTCCGATGGAAACAGTCTGTCGGACATGTTTGAGCGGACATGTCTCATCGTGTGTACGCAGCCTTACACCTTATATCGATAACACGCCCATCTGTCACTCTTTATGTTCAAATATACGTACGAGACACCTTTCTCTTTTTTCCCGTATAAGTCTGCACTACATATGGTCCTTTTGTTTTTTCTTTGCTCTTTAATCCCTTCACCATTATTGCTTTTCATCGTTGCCATACCTTTATGTCACTTGGCAGGGCGTTTCATATACTTATCATATATATTTATTCATTTTTCACTTATACGCCCTTCTATACATTTGCTGTCAGTGACACGTAATATTCATTGATCACTGTCTAATGTTTCTATTTTGGTTCCCGTAGCTTCACAGAGCACGTATTCATATACACAAATTAATTCATCCCCTTTAACAGGTGATCTGTTTTTAATATTTATTTTTCCTACACCTTTTTATTATGTACAATTCATACAACTTTACTGAGAAATGGAACATCTGATCCACACTTACATTGATCCTGTTGTCAGTATGCATACTGACAGCCTGTTAACCTGTCTTCATCTTAGTATTTACACGTCCATACACCTATTCACCTTTTTAATTCTTCATACCGGTCATTACACTTTTTAGTGACTCTGGCCCAGATTCACAGAGAATTAGATTCTCGTAGCGTATCAGAAATACACTACGCTGCCATATTTTACCTGGCTCTACGTGGAATCCAGGAAGATTTTGTCCAGTAAACGACGGCGGCGTAGTGTATTTCTCCCGTCGCAATCCATCTGCGCGAGTAGGGGGCGTGAAGCATTTAAAATAGGCGCGTTCCCGCGGCGATCGAACTGCACATGCTCCATTCGCAAATTTCCCTCTGTGCATTGCGCGAAAACACGTCCTTACGTCATTCGTTGTTTGAGTAGCGTCGTTTACGGACAATCCTAGTCCCGAACGAGTTACGTAAAAAAAAAAAAAAAAATCGACGCGTGAACGACGGCCATACTTAACATGGGCTACGTACCGTTAGACCAGCAAAAAGCTGGTCTAACAGTACGTAAAAAAAAATAGACGAAAGCGATTGCGAAGACCGCTCGTATCTTCGTGGATCGCCGTAAAAACACATTTGCATATCCCGACGCATGAAAACGACGCGAACTCCTCCCAGCGGCCGCAAAAATATCGCAGCGTAGATCCGAAGGCTTACGAAGACGTAAGCCTCTCGGATCGAAGCCCGAAGCCGCCGTATCATGGTTTGAGGATTCAAACTAGTGATACGGCGCGCGAAATTTGAAATTACTCCTGTCTAACACCAGTTAGACAGGCGTAATTGCTTTCTGAATCTGGGCCCCTATTTCTAAATTGTTATTTCTTCCTTTGTTCAGCACATTTACACATCATTCATTGCTGACACTTTTTCACATTTGTCACGATAACCAATTTTCACGCCGCAGTGAAGTGCAATATGTGTTTATCATTCCCCATGTTGTATATTTGTATATGTGTGATTTATTAGTAATTATTTTATTACATTCATACTACTTAAGTACTTTTATGCATATGCATTAATATTAGGGTTTTTGAGATGGACTGTAATTTGTTAGGTGGTTTCATTTTACATTTATATTCATTTTTATGGGCAGATGTCATGATTGTTGTTAATTGTCTTCTGCTAGTTGACCTTTGAATTATCTCCTCACCTGGTCTCCATGGGTGTAGTCCAGTGATGGCGAACCTTGGCACCCCAGATGTTTTGGAACTACATTTCCCATGATGCTCTACTGCACTGCAGAGTGCATGAGCATCATGGGAAATGTAGTTCCAAAACACCTGGGGTGCCGAGGTTCGCCATCACTGGTGTAGTCTTCCTTGCTGTGTCTATCCACAGATGGATGTGTTCACCGAAATTAGCCGGGACCAATCATAGATCGGACTGATCACATGAAGTATTTGGAACATTTCTTATAAATAAGATTGGGCCAGATTCAGAGAGCGATTACGCCTGTCTAACTGGTGTTAGACTGGAGTAATTTCAAATTACGCGCGTTTTTTAGCTAGTCGCAAACCTCAAACCATGAATAGACGGCTGCGGGCTTCAATTCGACTGGATTACGTGTTCGTACGCCTTCGGATCTACGCTGCAATAAAATTGCGGCCACTGGGTGGACTTCCCGTCGTTTTCCGCGTCGGGGTATGCTAATGAGCTTTTGCCGGCGATCCCAGAAATTACGATCTTCAATCGCAATCTCTTACGGCACCTTTAGTCATCTTTTTTTTACGTAACACTATACCAGCTTTTTGCTGGTCTAATATTAGACAGCCCATGTTAAGTATGGCCGTCGTTCCTGCGTCGAATTTCTACGTTTTCCGACGTCTTTTATTATTTTTTACAAACAACGAATGACGTAACGACGTGATTTCGCGCAATGCACGGCGGGAAATTTCTGAACGGAGCATGCGCAGTTCGATTGCCACGGGGACGCGCTTAATTTAAATGCTTTACGCCCCCCAATCACGTATTTCGTTTACGCGGCGAGAAATAGACTACCAGAATTCGGTGTAGAGCCTGGTGAAATACGGCAGCGTAGAGTATTTCGATTACGCAGCGCAATATTAAGTGTATCTGAATCTGGCCCATTTTTATTTTTTTTTTTGTTTTTAGCTATGACTTAGTATTGTCCATCAATTTGAAACGCGTCAAGTTCATCACCCCACCGCTTGCTGTTTTTTGCTCTTGTAGTGTTTTTATTTACCAGATTGAAAGGCATATATATTTTTTTTACATTCCATTGGAGTGCGGCTGTCCATAATTTTTCTCCTTCCATTTACTGTATGCCCCATGCATTGCCTGCACCCACCGGGTTTTTGAGCCAATACTTACCACCGAAGTGCACTTATCTGGAGCGGCGGTTTCTCATTCTATGAGACGGGAGCGCTCGTTGTGGTAAAACTAGCGTTCATAATGGAGTAAGCACAATTATCGCGCTGTAACAGACAGAAAAGCGAGAATCGTCTTTTACTAACACAGAATCAGCTAAAGCAGCCCAAAGGCGAATGGAAATTCCCCTTTATAGTGCCGTTGTATGTCACCGCGCTTTGCTAGAGCATTTTTTAACCACTTCAGCCCCAGAAGGTTTTACCCCCTTCCTGCCCAGGCGAAATTTCAGCTTCCGGCACTGCGTTGCTTTAACTGACAATTGCGCGGTCGTGCGACGTGGCACCCAAACAAAATTGGCGTCCTTTTTTTCCCACAAATAGAGCTTTCTTTTGGTGGTATTTGATCACCTCTGCGGTTTTTATTTTTTGCGCTATAAACAAAAATAGAGCGACAATTTTGAAAAAAAAATGCAATATTTTTTACTTTTTGCTGTAATAAATATCCCCCAAAATATATAAAAAAGACTTGTTTGCTCAGTTTAGGCCGATACGTATTCTTCTACCTATTTTTGGTAAAAAAAATCGTAATAAGCGTTTATGGATTTTGTTTGCGCAAAATTTATAGCGTTTACAAAATAAGGGGGTCGTTTTATGGCATTTTTATAAAAAAAAAAATCTTTACTAGTAATGGCAGCGATCTGCTATTGTTTATTGGGACTGCGACATTATAGGGGACACATCGGACACTTTTGGGACATTTTTGGGACCAATCACATTCATACAGTGAACAGTGCTATAAATATGCACTGATAACTGTATAAATGTGACTGGCAGGGAAGGGGTTAACCACTAGGGGGCGGGGAAGGGGTTAAATGTGTAGCCTAGTTTGTGTTCTAACTGTAGGTGGAGGGGGGTGACTGGGGGAGGTGACCGATTGTGTCCCTATGTAGAAGGGACACAGATTGGTCTCCTCTCTCCCTGACAGAACGTGGAGCTCTGTGTTTACACACAGAGCTCCACGTTCCTGCTCAGTTACTGGGCAATCGCGGGTGCCCGGTGGCGATCGTTGCCGCCGGGCATGCGCATCATGATCCCAGCAAAGCGCGCGCCCCCTAGCGGCTTTAAAAGACAGGAAGTCATATGACATCCTGTCAGAACAACTGAGCTACCTTGCTGGTAGACAAGTGGTAAAAGCAATGGTGTGTGGGCAGCATCGTTTTAACCGCTTGCCGACCAGCCACCCTGGGCGAGAGCTCGTAGCTCTACGTCGGCACTTTTGAAGGCCACTAGGGGGCGCGTGCGACCCCTGCTCGCCCCCGAGTCCTGTGTGCGTGCCCGGCACACGCGATCGCTCGTTACAGAGCGGGGACCGGGAGCTATGTGTGTAAACTTAAAGCTTTATGAAACTTTATGAAAAATATGTAGAAGAATACGTATCGGCCTAAACTGAGGAAAAAAACTTTTTTTTTTATATATTTTTGGGGGATATTTATTACAGAAAAAAGAAAAAAATATTGCATTTTTTTCAAAACAGTCGCTCTATTTTTGTTTATAGCACAAAAAATAAAAACCGCAGAGATGATCAAATACCACCAAAAGAAAGCTCTATTTGTGGGAAAAAAAGGACGCCAATTTTGTTTAGGAGCCACGTCGCACGACCGCGAAATTGTCAGTTAAAGCAACGCAGTGCCGAATCGCAAAAAGTGTTCTGGTCGTTGGGCAGCAATATGGTCCGGGGCTGAAGTGGTTAATGGTGAAGTTGGGAAAACATTGTTTTTTTTTAATGCCGAAAAACGATCGTGTGTACACGCCATCAGATTGCCCCACTGAAAAAATTTCAATTTTAGATGGAGTTGTTTTTTTTGGGGGTTTTGCATAAAGTAAATAAGTGTATGGACATACTCTCCTTTCTTCGACATTATTTCTGCTTTAATGTTTCTGTCTCCAGGTCTTGTACATAACAGTTTGATCGCATTTAGCGCCGTGTCATCTCCCTTTCCTTGAGGTTTCTCCACCTTAAACAGACACAAACGTTTTATAAAAATATATTTTTGTTTAGTTCTGGAGAATTACTTATAATGATATAGACTTTGCAATACAAATGAAAATATGGCGTGTTTACGGCGTGAGTTTATCTAGAAATATTATTGTAGCGTTTCCCTTATGTACCTCCTCTTCTATGTTTTTGTTATTGGATTAAAGGTTAGTTTTTAATTTTCTAAATAGGTTCCTTTAAGTTACTGCATTGTTGGTTCACTTAGGCCTCGTACACACGAGGGGATATGTCCGCTGAAAACGGTCTGATGGACCGTTTCAGCAGACATCTCCGCTCGTGTGTATGGGCTAGCGGACAGATTTCTCCACCCGACAGATTTCAAAGCAAGCTTTGAAATCTATCCGGTGGGAATCTGTCCGCCCGACATGTCTGCTGGTTAGTACACTTACCAGCAGACATGTCATCCCCCACCGCCGCCGCGCCGCTGCCAAATGGATTCGGCGCATGCGCGGAAGTGTTTTACTTCCTGGTGCGGTGACGTAGCGGTGACGTGGCGGCGTCAACGTCACCGCCGCGTCACCGCGCCGTCCGGTGGCGGGGAATTTGATCCGATGGTGTGTACATGCCATCGGATCAAACTCCCGATCGGACATATCCGATGGAAATGGTCCGCGGACCGTTTTCATCGGATATGTCCGATCGTGTGTACGAGGCCTAACCCTTTCCTTCGATTCCTCTTCTAAATGTTTTTTTTTTCTGTCTGAATTTCTCACTTCCTGTTCCTCCTCAGTAAGCTGGCCCCCATCATCTGAGCCGTTCTAGCTGGGGGTTAGTCAGCATGCTCACCACCTCCCTTGGGACTACATCCCTGTGGGGAGACGCTGTGAATGTTTAGGGATGTAGTCCCAAGGGAGGGGGCGAGCACACTGGCTAACCACCAGCCAGAAAGGCTTGGATGATGGGGACAAGCTGACTAAGGAGGAACAGGAAGTGAGAAATTCAGACAAAGAAAAAAACATTTAGGGCCAGATCCACAAAACTTTTTATTTCAAATCTGCGCTGGCGTATCTTTATGCCGATTCTCAAAGGCAGATACGTCTAAAAAAAAGGGGTTCCTCCGCCGGCGTAACTTGCCTACGCCGGCGTATAATTGTGTGCAATTATATGCTGGCCGCTAGGGGGGGCGCTTCCGTCGATTTTCCGCGCCGAATATGCAAATGACCTAGATATGCCGATCCACGAACGTAGTTGCGCCCAGCCTATCAATATACGCAGTTTACGTAAGACGTACGACCGGCGTAACTTTACCCCTCATAAAGCAGGGGTAAGTCATGTTAACGTATGGACGTCGGAACAGCGTCGTATTTTACGTCGCTTGCGTAAGTCGTACGCGAATAGGGCTGTGCGTAAGTTACGTTCACGTCGGAGGCATTTTTCGACGTATCATAGGAATTCGATCGGACATGAGTCGGAGCATGCACACTGGGTTATGTCAATGGACGGCGCATGTGCCGTTCGTACGGACATGCATCTACATGGGGTCAAGCCTCATTATAATACTACACGCCCGCGACCTGCCTACTTCGAAATACGTGGGCTTACGCTGGCCCATTTACGCTACGCCGCCGTAACTTAGGACGCAAGTGCTTTGTGAATACGGCACTTGCCTCTCTAAGTTGCGTCGGCGTAGCGTAATGAAAATTCGCTACGCCTGCAAAAAGATCCACTGATGTCTGTGGATCTGGCCCTTAGAAGGGAAATCGAAGGAAAAGGTAAGTGTACCAACAATGCACTAGCTTAAAGGAACCAATAACCTTTACAACCTCTTTAAACTCTCATTTACACTCGCTTCAAAATGTGGCACCCGACACACTTTATTAAAGCCCTCTGAATGCCAACCAAAGCCCCTGTCATGAAATAAAATGGTTACCTTACAGTCAATGTTAATTTCATCAACAAAAGCGTTTTCGTCAGCAGCATTTTCACAGTGACGACAACATGACAATGACAACAATCAATTACATTTTCCTTAACAAACAAAAACTAAACAAAAATGTGGGGCAGGGACGTTTACCTTTGTGAACTAACTTCCGTTTTCCATTGAGCTCCGCCTGTTTTTGCTCCCAACAAGCAAGTGACTGTGTGCAGCCTGCATGACATGTTAAGGACAGATCCCTAATAATGACATGTTCCTAAAACCTCCCCAATACCCCTTATCTCCCAATAAAACAACTGACACTGTTGTGGAGTAAAATTAGCCCTACGGCCTATTTTTTTTACCATTTAAATAAAACATAATACAAACTTTTCATATCCTGGTGGTCTTGGAGGCCACAACACCCAACTGGGTCACTGGGACAAAACTATTTACCTCAGTCGCAAGACACCGACTCGGAGGCAGTACACATATCTGCAGTGACCTACCCCCTTTTACCCCTTCCTGGTTAACCCTCGTTAACCGGAAGATACCCGATAACCCCATCCCACAGATGGGTACCACCCTTTTTCCTCAAAACTTACAGCCTTTTCCTCCTCTTCCAGAGGCCCAAGACTGCCACAATCACTCCAAAACTCCCAAACCCATTTCTTAATGCCTACAAACTTGGGAAGGGTGGGTGGGAAACTTTTCCTCTCGTGTCTAATGAAGGAATGATGGACGTCACTTCCTTCCTCTACCAAGCATGCTGGATAACTACCTCCAACCCCCCAAAGCCACCCCCTTTTGTTAAAGGGGACTGCACTTCCCAGTTAGCTGACTGTCCCATCCTGTCATGCCGTCCCTCTGCTTATTGGTGTCCCTTCTATTTGCTCCAGGACTCTCTTTACAGGCCTCCAAGTCCTCACACCTTGACAACTGCCAGAGACCAGAGAAGCACTGTGCAGTAAATCCAGACCTTCCGAGTCCTGACTAGGGTTGCCACCTTTTCTTTAAAGGGGTTGTAAAGGCTCTTTTTTTCACCTTAATGCATAGGATGTACTAAGGTGAAAAAAACTGACAATCAGCCCCCCCCCCTTTAACTTACCTGAGCCCATTCACCTGCTGCACTCACCCCCAAAGTTCTTTTCTCCACTCAGTCTGGTCATTGATTGGCTAGATTGGATGGATTGCCAGCAGCGCAACCATTGACTCGCTCTGCTGTCAATCACATCCAATGATGCGGCGCACCGGGGGGCGAGGCCAAGTGATACAGTCTGTGGCTATAGACTCCATCTGTATCATGGGAGCTCGCCCGCAAGAACTAACCCCTATGGAAGAGAGCTCTGATCAGTGACCACAGGCATGGCAGCATCCAGAGCACTGTGCATTACAGGCCATCCCTCAGACCTGAGAGCACCACTCTGTAATGCAGTACTCTGCAATGCAGCATTACAGCCCTCCTCAGACCACTGTCCAGAGCACTGTGGTCTCCTCAGACCACCGTGCAGAGCACTCTGCAGCATTACAGTCTTCCCTAGACCACTGTCCAGAGCACTGTGTAGCATTACAGCCACCATTTAGAGCATTGTGCAGCATTACAGACCTCCTCAGAGTCATTTTTGTAAATATCTCCTAAACCGTGAAGATTTAGGAGGTATTTCAAGCACCTACAGTTAAGCCTTAATCTAGGCTTACCTGTAGGTTAAAGTGGTTGTAAAGGGTTTACAGCCATTCAGCTGCAGCACTGATTTCTTTATTTAACAGTAACAGGGGTTGCTTTCACAATACATAAATCAGAGACTCCAGTGCTGTAGGAGGTGATTTCACAACCACAGTTAAAAAAAGAGCATATATGCCGAAGCATAAGGGCAGGGGTGGATTGCCCCTATGCTTCGGCGTATATTTTTATTTACTTGTCTTGGCAGAGATTTCTTCATTCACATCGATCGATGTGAATGGAGGAATCTGCTAGGTTATTTTTACTGAACAAAAATAAAGAACGGTGCATGTATGCCCATCATTAGAAGTGGGTGGATACAGGGTGGTATTCTAATGGTGGTCATACCACTGATTGATCAATATGAATGAAGGAATCTGTTAGGTTCTCTTATTTCATTCAGCCCACAGGCTCCATTAAAAAAAAAAAAGAACATTACAATATATGCCCAACAAGGACCAGCAATGTACTGGTATGTTGTTGGACTTTGAGTGGTTATAGCAGATAGATGCCTGCAGGTTTAGGTATCATCTTGGTATCATTTTTTTTTCATCTTTCATGTAAAAGCAATCCTAGCGGCTAATTAGTCACTAGACTGCCTTTACAAGCAGTGGGAAGGAACATCTCCCGCCTTCTTCCATCATTTTCTACGGTTGTCTTGTCCCACCGGGGAGCCCGAGAATGCAGCCGGTGGTTCTGCCAGCTGACCATAGAGCTGATTGGAGACCAGAATGGCTCCAATCAATTCTTGTAGCACGTAGAAGGGGATTAAAGCAATGGTAGATAAATCTAGGCATACACAGATTTGAAAGTGCTCCCTGACACCTTAAACCATTTTTCCTCGCTTTGAGAGTAGACGGGATGTGCACCAGGTGTTTTTACTGATATATTTAATCTGTCACTAAAGCAGGCTAAAGCAGGCTGCACTACCTTCTTATTTTAAATCTACTACTATTGTCCCAATACCTAAAAAAAAAATGCTTAAATGATTATCGCGCAGTTGCCCTAACTCCTATCATCATGAAATGTTTTTAGAGACTCGTATTATCACATCTAAAGGCAAGCATTCCTGTTGATCTGGATAAGTATCAGTTTTCCTATCGTGCAAATAGATGCACAGATGATGCAATTGCATTGCATGCTGCCCTACTATTCCATTTTAACTCGAAAAAAAAGGTGGGGGCTTTGCACTCCCAGATATAAAAAGATACTACCAAGCCGTAATACTATCAAGGTTAGCTGAATGGACAAATACAGTATAAACTCTCAAAAGAAATGGGCACAGATGGAAGGTATAATAGGCTCGACACAATTAAACACAAATGTATGGATCCCACAGAAATTTAAAAAAATAGGCACGGACACACATAGTATAACGAAGAATGTATTTAGAACATGGGACATATTATATAGGCGCGAAAAATAGGAGTACAACTCCCCATTAATCCCATTAGCCGGACTAACTTTTTCCCACTTGGAAATAGGACACGATTGGGTAAGAATTTAGGCACTAACAGATTAGGGGAAATTGTCACATTAGGGAATATTTTCAATTAAAACACTTTGTGAGCACATTACCATTACCGCTAAAAGAGATAAAACATTGAATTCAATAGAAAAATGATGCTCCACTGGCAAACCATTACAACTAGGGTTGTCCCGATACCACTTTTTTAGGACCGAGTACAAGTACCGATACTTTTTTTCAAGTAGTCGCCGATACCGAATACCGATACTTTTTTTAAATGTGTCCCCAAATGCAGCCATGTCCCCCACATATTGCAGCCATGTCCCCCACATATTGCAGCCATGTATGTCCCCCACATATTCTAGCCATGTATGTCCCCCACATATTGCAGCCATGTATGTCCCCCATAGTGCAGCCATGTATGTCCCCCACATATGCAGCCATGTATGTCCCCCATATTGCAGCCATGTCATGTCCCCCATATTGCAGCCATGTATGTCCCCCACATATGCAGCCATGTCATGTCCCACATATTGCAGCCATGTCATGTCCCCCACATTGCAGCCATGTCATGTCCCCCACATATGCAGCCATGTATGTCCCCCACATATGCAGCCATGTCATGTCCCCCACATATGCAGCCATGTCATGTCCCCCACATTGCAGCCATGTCATGTCCCCCACATATGCAGCCATGTATGTCCCCCACATATGCAGCCATGTCATGTCCCACATATTGCAGCCATGTATGTCCCCCCATATACAGCCATGTCCACCACATATTGCCATGTCCCCCACATATTCCAGCCATGCCCCCCATATTGAAGCCATGTCCCCCCCATATTGCAGCCATGCCCCCCTACCTGATGATGATACCGCCGCCACCACCGTATATACAAAGCCGCCGCCGCCGCAAACATTATAGGCAGTGGCTTTCAATAGCTATTTTCCCTGCCGCGCGCCATGTTAAGGACACTCCCTCTTGCTCGGGTTTGGACAGATCCGAGCAAGGGGGAGTGTCTATATACGCGCAGCAGAAAAACAGCTATTCAAAGGTGCCTATAATGTTCGCGGCGGCGGCTTTGTATATACGGAGGTGGGGTCGGATTCGCTTATGCGGCGTTGGCGGCGGCGGGGGGGGGGTATTTTATTTGGGTATCGGGGGTATTTGTGGGAGTACAAGTACTCCCGCAAATACTCGGTATCGGTCCCGATACCAATACTAGTATTGTTATCGGGACAACCCTAATTACAACACAGAATTGCGGCATTATATGGAATATTAACAGACCTTGAGACAAAGGGAACACTGACATGTGTAGAAAAGTGGGGACAAGATATCGGGGAAAAGATACAACAGATATTAACCACTTCCATACTGGGCACTTAAACACCCTCCTGACCAGACCAATTTTCAGCTTTCAGCACTCTTAGGCCGCGTACACACGATCGGATATGTCCGCTGAAACCCGTCTGCCGGGCCGTTTCAGCAGACAGATTCGATCGTGTGTACGGGCGAGCAGACAGATTTGTCCACCCGACAGATTTCAAAGCATGCTTTGAAATCTATCGGGTGGGAATCTGTCCGCCCGACATGTCTGCTGGTTAGTACACTTACCAGCAGACATGTCGCCTCGCACCGCCGCCGAATGGATTCGGCGCATGCGCGGAAGTGTTTTACTTCCTGGTGCGGTGACGTGGCGGCGTCAACGTCACCGCCACGTCACCGACACGTCAGCGCGCCGTCTGCTGGCAGGGATTTTGGTTTGCTCGTGTGTACACACGAGCAAACCAAAATCCCAGCAGACAGATTTGTTCAAATCTGTCGGACAGACAGATTTGAACAAATCTGTCTGCTCGTGTGTACGAGGCCTTACACTTTGAATGACAATTACTCAGTCATGCAACACTATACCCAAATGATTTTTTTTCCTTTTTTTTCCCACAAATAGGGCTTTCTTTTGGTGGTATTTGATCACCTCTGCTTTTTTTTTTTTTTTTTGCGCTATTAATGAAAAAAGACCAAAAATTTGGAAAAAAAATGATTTTTTCTTAGTTTCTGTGATACAATTTTGCAAATGATTAATTTTTCTTCATAAGTTTTGGCCACAATTTATACTGCTACATGTCTTTGATAAAAATAACCCAAAGTTTTTGGAAATTTTTTGGTCTGTGTGAAAGTTTTAGAGTCTACAAGCTATAGTGCAAATCATAAAAAATGATCACATCTGATCACACCTGATGTACTGAAGGCCTCTCTCATTTCTTGAGACCCTAACAAGCCAGGAAAGTACAAATACCCACAGATGGCACAGGTGGGCAGTGATGAGGTGGCACAGATGGGCACTGATGAGGTGGCACAGATGGCCACTGATGAGGTGGCACAGGTGGGCACTGATGAGGTGGCACAGGTGGGCACTGATTGCAGATGTGCACTGAGGTGGCAGGTGGGCACGTGGCACAGGTGGGCACGGTGGCACAGGTGGGCATGGTAGGCACAGGTGGGCATGGTGGTACTGGTAGGCACAGGTGGGCACAGTGGTACTGGTGGACACAGTGGTACTGGTGGGCACAGGTGGTCACACGGTGGTACTGGTGGGCACACGGTGGTACTGGGGGGCACTGTGGTACTGTGGGGGGCACTGTGGTACTGTGGTGGGTACTGTGGGGGCCACTGTGGCACTGTGGTGGGCACTGTGGTACTGTGGTGGGCACTGTGGTACTGGGGGGCACTGTGGTACTTTGGTGGGCACTGTAGTGGAAAGAGGGAAAAAAAATACCTTAAAAAAAATGCTTAAATGATTATCGCGCAGTTGCCCTAACTCCTATCATCATGAAATGTTTTGAGAGACTCGTATTATCACATCTAAAGGCAAGCATTCCTGTTGATCTGGATAAGTATCAGTTTTCCTATCTTGCAAATAGATGCACAGATGATGCAATTGCATTGCATGCTGCCTTGACACTTTTTGAGCACTCAAACACATACATATATTAGGATGTTATTCATTGATTTTAGCTCCGCATTTAAAGCGGAGCTCCACCCATGAAAACAACATTTTGCCATGTTGTTTAAAAAAATAAAAACCTTAAAAAAAAAAAAAAAATACTCACCCGAAATAGCTGTTGCTATGCGGAAGTCCGTAATCTGCCTCACCTGCACCGCGGTTTGATTTCTTCTTCTTCTTCTCCTTGTGAATGGGGCGCGCTGCTTTCTGGGAACTGTGTGTGTTCTCAGAGAGCAGCGCGCCCATTCGCAAGCCAGCGTGAGACTCGCGCAGGCACAGTAGGAAACAGGCAGTGAAGCCGTACGGCTTCACTGCCTGTTTCCCATAGTGTGAATGGCGGCGCGGGACTCGGAGCGATCGCAGGACCGGCATCGGGGGGGCCCATCAGCGCGGGCGCCTAGGACAGGTAAGTGTCCTTATTTAAAGTCAGCAGCTACACTGTTAGTAGCTGCTGACTTTAAAAAAAATTTTTTTGCGGCTGGAGCTCCGCTTTAACACAGAAGATCCTGAAAAATTTGTGAAAAAGTTAAAAGCTTTGGATGATGTGTGGCATATGCTTCTAATGTTTGGCATAAAATGCCAGGTAGGGATGAGCTTCGAGTTCGAGTCAAACTCATGTTCGACTTGAACATTACCTGTTCGCCGAACAGCGAACAATATGGGGTGTTCGCGACAAATTCGAAAAGCCGCAGAACACCCTGGAAAAGTCTATGGGAGAAATCTAAAGTGCTGAATTCAAAGGCTTATATGCAAGTTATTGTCCTAAAAAGTGTTTGGGGACCCGGGTCCTGCCCCAGGGGACATGTATCAATGCAAAAAAAGTTTTACAAAAACGGCAGTTTTTTTTGGAGCAGAGATTTTAATAATGCTTAAAGTAAAACAATAAAAGTGAAATATTCACTCCTGCAACCCCTGTTGCAGGCCTTGTAAGATGAACATATCATATACAGGTGGGGATTCCCCTTCAGCCTCACAGCCAAGCATCAGGGCAAGTCTGCCATCTTGAGATACCCGGAAGACCTCAAAGCCTTTTGCGATGTCCTGGGGATTCCTGTCCTCCAACTCCCGGAGTGGGACCTCGTTGCCACCCCGCTGGCCCCGCCAGTAACTTGGCAGAATGTACCTCCGTCCAATTGTCCCAGGGGTAAAGACGCACCCCGCAAGACAGCTCACCGCAGAGGCACCTGAACTTTGAGACCTCCCCTCCATTGAGGTGTTTTTGCTGCGGTTCTTTTTGTTTGGCAAATATGCCCTGGACACCCTATTTTATCATAATTCAGTCCCCCCCTCATAGTGAGAAAAGGAACTTTTTTGCTCCCCCCCCCCTACCTGGTCTAGTGACTGTAGCTCCCCCAGTCTTGCAGTTAGGTTTTTTTTTGATGACCACCTTAGGGCTCCCGGGCATCCATCTGGCGCACCATCATGTGGTGTTACCGGATGGATTCCGAGGAAACCGTTTTGACCTAGGCCTATTGGCCTTTCAAGGTCTGGCATTAATGTTAGATCTAGTTAACCATTGTTTTTTTGTTGTTGTATGTGTTAACTCTTCTTCTTTCTTTCAGTTCTTCTTGCTCCCTTTTTCTCCTCAATCATCGGATGGCTCACCCCGACCTGCATGGAATCTGCTTGGATCACCTCCCGGAGCGCCCCGGTCTTTGGCCTCTGACCTCCGTCGTCTCCACATCGCTTCAGGTAAGAGACTCCCCCCCCTCCCCACACCAACCCCATGGCTAAGGTCCTATCTTTAAATGTACATGGTCTAAATTCTGACAGAAAGAGGCATCTGGCACTAAGGGAGTTCAGGCAGTCGGGAGCAGACGTAGTTTTTGTCCAGGAAACCCACTTTGACAGTAAGGGAACCTTCGCGTTCGTCTCTAAGCAATTCCCACAGATGTATTTAGCGTCGGGTCCTCGCAAATGTGCTGGTGTCGCAATACTTATTAAACATGGGTCCCCGTTTACTTGCTCCAGCCATTACAGCGACCCCCAGGGTCACTTTGTTATCCTCCGAGGCCTGTGGCAGATGCGTGAGATCACTTTCTGCGCGTTATACGCCCCGAATGTCCAGCAGCACAGATTTTTGAATAGGCTCTTTACTCGCCTCTTTTGATCGGACCACGGGCTGCTAGTGGTAGGGGGCGACTTCAACCTGACTCACTCTGCGACTGCTGATCGCCATGTGGTGGGTCCCCGGGCGTTGTCGGCTCGAGCTCTGAGGGACTCGAAGCTCTTCCGCCAAATCTCCAGACGATATGCCCTCTTTGATGCCTGGCGGGCCCTCCACCCGGGTGATCGGCAGTACACTTTTTACTCGGCCCCTCACAAAGCCCACTCTCGCATCGACTACTTTTTCACCAACAATACTACCCTCAGGGTGGTGCGTGAGGCGCAGATACTCCCGATATCGTGGTCGGACCATGCTCCGATCATGCTCACACTGGACCTAGGCTCCCCCGCTCACAGGCCCTATAACTGGAGACTAAACACCTTCCTCCTCCAACATCTACCGTCCAAGACAGAACTTACCTCTACCCTACAACTCTACTTTGTAGAAAATAACACCACTGACGTCTCCGCTTTTACGCTCTGGGAGGCCCACAAGGCGGTCCTTCGCGGTAGATGCATGGCGATATCCGCGGCCCTAAAGAAAGACGCGGCCGCCACTAAGCAGCGGACCGAAAGGGAACTTGGAGCCCTAGAGCGCCGCCTACAAGTGTCCCCCTCCATTGTCCTCCTGAAGAAAATCACAAGCCTTCGAGCGACCCTGAGAGACTTGGCCCTTGGCCGGGTGGAAAAGGCCCTCATTAGATTGCGGCAAATTTACTATGACAAGGGTAATAAGGCACACTCCCTCTTAGCGAAAAAACTGTGTGACACCCACCTTGCGACGACGCCCCATCAGGTTAAGGACGCCTCGGGTTGTCTCCAATCTCACCCCAGGGACGTGGCCAGCACATTTGCTGACTTTTACATGGACCTGTACAACAACCCCGACATTCCCAGCGACCCTCACTCCCCGGACGTTTCCCATCGTATGGCCCGATACCTGGAAACAGAGCGGTGTCTCTAGGCTCCAATCCTCTGACCTGACTTCCCTGAATATGCGTATCACTGAGGAGGAGATTGAGCAGACCATTAAATCTCTGCCCTACTGCAAGTCCCCAGGTCCGGATGGCCTGCCTTATGAATATTATAAAGCTTTCCTGCCCCTCCTGCTTCCCCATATGTGCAAACTCTTTAACGCCTTCCTCTGAGACAGCCCCGTCCCGTCGGACATGCAGCACTCCTTTATCACCTTGATCCCTAAGCCGGACAAGGACCCTGTCCTTTGCGCCAACTATAGGCCGATCGCCCTATTGAACTCAGATCTAAAAAAATTTACGAAATTTCTTTCGATTCGTTTGAACATGGTCCTTCCTTCCCTCATTCACAAAGATCAGGTGGGCTTCGTGCCCCTTAGGCAGGCAGGCGATAACACCCGAAAAGTAATAGACCTGGTGGATGTGGCGAACAGAGATAACACAGCGTCCTTGCTACTTAGCTTGGACGCCGAGAAGGCCTTTGACTGGCTTGGATGGCCCTTCATGTTCGCCACGTTGCACCATGTGGGAATCCGGGGCCCATTTATGACAGCGATCCGCCACCTATACTCAAACCCCACTACCCAGGTCAAAACACCCTTCGCCCTCTCTTCCTCCTTCCCCATCAATAATGGTACTCGGCAGGGGTGTCCACTTTCACCCTTGCTATTCGCTCTATGTGTTGAACCCTTAGCGGCCACTATCCGGAACAACCCGTCTATCCGGGGGGTCCTTGTTAGGGGCAGGGAATTTAAAATTTCCCTGTTCGCGGATGACATCATCCTTTCCCTGACCCAACCCAGAATCTCCCTCCCGAACCTTCACGCTGAACTGGCCCGGTATGGAGCCCTGTCAGGCTATAAAATTAACACGTCTAAGTCGGAGGCCCTACCAATTAATATTGCTGGGACGGAGGTAGCTCACCTACAGGCCAACTTCTCATACCACTGGAAAACTACCTCCCTGAAATATCTGGGAATACACATTACCCCAAGCTTTACCACTCTGTACCAGGAGAATTCCCCCCCCCCCTGTTCCGCTCGGTAAGATCCCTATTGACACAATGGAAGAAACATCACATCTCCCTGCTCGGCCGGATCACCTCAGTCAAAATGACTAAACTCTTTGGCGTCGGCTGTCGAGACCGCTCGGGTTGTCCTCGGAGCGCTCGCTCATGACTTCATTTATGTGTAACCCCAAGGTGCCAGATAGCCTCACACACCATATGTCCCATCCGTGGACATCTTGGAATCTGTTCCACTTTGGGACCCTAGTAGATCCTATATCCCGCAAGCTACTACCCTTCACTAGCCTCCAAACCAAATTTGGCCTCCCTCGACAGGTATTCTATAGCTATTTGCAAATTCGCCATTACGCCCAATCCATCGCACCTGACCTGCAATTTCCCCCCCCAGAAAGGCCTAATTTCCGACATATACAGGATACTAAACGCTTATCGACCGGAATCCCAAGGTAAACACTCCTATATAGTCCGTTGGGAAAAAGCCCTTAATGAGGTAATTTCAATAGAGCAATGGCGGATAATATGGTCCCAGGCGGCAAAGAGTTCACTTTGTACACTGTACAAGGAGAAAACATACAAAGTACTTCTCTTCTGGTATATGACCCTCGACGTGCTGCACGCCATATACCCCTCTAGCTCGGACCGATGTTGGCGCTGTCTAGCAGATAGGGGCTCCCTCTTTCATATTTACTGGAGTTGCCCAGTGATCTCCCCCTACTGGACTGAAGTCCAACAACTTCTGGGCCGTCTTCTAGGCACGCAGGTCCCCCCGGCCCCAAATTCTTTCTGTTAGGCCTGCCATCCCTGAGAATGTCCAAGCCATATAAAAAGTTGACGCGTTCTCACAGCTGCACGCTGTCTCATAGCCCTCAGCTGGAAAAACCGCTCTCCCCCCACCCCTGAGGCTTTTTACGCTAGAGTTAAAGATGTGGAGTTGATGGAGAGAATGACTGCCAGGATACAGGACAGGCTGGAAGCCCATGACGTTGTCTGGGAGCCGTGGCGCCTCCGGGAGGACCCATCATAACCGGGTGAACGAGCTGATCCGATGACACCTCTCTCCCCCCCCCTTTTTTTTTTTCTCTCTCTTTTCCCTTTCCTTTTCTTCCCTACCCCCCCCCCCCCCCTCCCTCTCTCTCTGTTTCCTATCTCCATATCCCTTTCTTTTCTTTCTCTTTCCTTATCCCTTTCTTCTGTGAGCACTCCTGTGACTCACCCCAGGCTTATTGTTTTGCAAAGTCCTACTGCATGCTTCAATGAGTTAGTAAATTTGACTTCGGTTATGTGCTTACTATTGCTTAACAGTGTACTGACAAACCATATTCTTTTGCTTTTTTTTCTTTTATTGCTGGAAGGTTTGTAACGTATGCAGGCTGTGTCCTATGTTGTACATCTTCCTCAAATGCTATATCCTGCGCTTTGGTATGTTGTAAGCAATTATTTTCAATAAAAAGTTATTTGAGAAAAAAAAAGTGAAATATTCCTTTAAATTTCGTACCTAGGGGGTGTGTAAAGTATGCCTGTAAAGCAGCGCTTGTTTCCAGTGCTTAGAACTGTCCCTGCACAAAGTGTCATTTCTGTAGGATAAAAAGTAATTTAAAATCACTGCTTTCGGGATACATGTCCCCATGGGCAGGACCGGGGTCCCCAAACACTTTTTAGGACAATAACTTGCATATTAGCCTTTAAAATTAGCACTTTAGATTTCAAACGTTCGAGTCCCATAGGCCGCGTACACACGAGCCGACCGATTTGAACAAATCTGTCTGCTGGGGACATATTGGTTTGATCGTGTACACACGATCAAACCAAAATCCCCGCCGCCAGACGGCGCGGTGACGTGGCAGTAACGTTGACGCCGCCACATCACCGCACCAGGAAGTAAAACACTTCCGCGCATGAGTCGAAACCATTCGGCGCGTGTGCGAGAAGACATGTCTGCTGGTTAGCGTACTAACCAGCAGACATGTTGGGCGGACGGGTTCCCAGCCGACAGATTTCAAAGCATGCTTTGAAATCTGTCGGGTGGCCAAATCCGTCGGCTCGCCCGTACACACGGTCGAATCTGTCTGCTGGGACGGTCGGGCCGACCGTTTCCAGCAGATAGATTTGATCGTGTGTACGCGGCCATAGACTTTAATGGGGTTCTAAAGTTCACAACCAACGGGGTGGTGTGTTCGGCTCATCCCTAATGCCAGTGCCAGGACAGTTCAAACCCCCCGCCCATGACCCCTTTTTGGAAAGTAGACACCCCAAGCTATCTGCTGAAACGAGTCCATGGACACAAGTTTTTCGAAAAAATTAAAAGAAAAAGTTTGATTTGTTTTACACAAAGTTGTCAATAAATTATATATTGCTCAAACATGCCATGGGCATATGTGGAACCATACCCCAAAATACATTCTGTTACTTCTCCTGAGTATGGGGATAAAACATGTGTGTGCCTACACACCATTGGTTAAAAAACTATCGTGTCAGAACGCGGTGACGTAAAACACAACAACGTGCTAAAAAAAATTAAGTTCAATGCTTCCAAGCATGCGTCGACTTGATTCTGAGCATGCGTGGATTTTTAACCGATGGACATGCCTACTAACGATCGGTTTTGTTCTATCGGTTAGGGATCCATCGTTTAAATTTAAAACAAGTTGGCTTTTTTTTTTAACCGATGGTTAAATAACCGATGGCGCCCACACACGATCGGTTTTGACCAATGAAAACAGTCCATCAGACCATTCTCATCGGTTTGACCGATCGTGTGTATGCGGCATAAGACCACCCTCCATCAAGGTCTGAAAAAACAAGAGGACCTTACATAACTGGCCTGACAATATCTGAAAAAGGCCAATATTAAAAATGCATTCAATACCACTGGAGGACTTAGGCAGGCCATACATGGGTCTAATTTCAAAATAATTTTCTTTCGTATTTCGCACCAGTAGTGGGCTACAGAAACAGCCTATTTTCCATTGAATTTTAATAATCGGACATGTTGGAATTTTTAAAAAAAATTTACGATTTTTTAATTAATGATGGTAAAATCGTGCGAGAAATGTAATCGAAAAAGAAATGCGCATGTGCAAGAAAAGAAAATTCCCGGAAAGAAAAGTAGATTCCCAAAATTCTTTTCTGTAGGAACATGAGGTGAAATGGAAGGTTTGGTTGGTCGAATTTCTAAATCAATGGTGGCTCCACCAGATCACAAAACACTCATAAATTCTAATTTTCATAAGAAAATTATTTCGAAAATTCGACCATGTATGGCCTGCCTAAAAGTGGTGAAAGTAAAACTTTTTTTTTTTATTTAGGTGAGAGGGTTAGGTTAGAACTGTCAGGTTTTTACTGCTCTCTGTGCCTCCATTTAGAAGGTTCTCCTTCTTCTATTTGTCCGGTTTACTGTTAGCATTGATTATAAAATCCCAAATTTTAGTCACCAAAACTGGAATCTTCCAATGGGGACACTAGTTCTCGTGACTACTAACTTTGGTGAGGGGGGGGGGGGATTTCCTCTCACTTCCTGTTGTGGTTATGGGATAAGAAGTGAAGGGAAATCTCCCCAATGGCTCCCAGATGGCAAAAAAAACACTGACAGGTTGTAGCCCTCCCAAAAAAATGTTCTACTTTCAGGCTGGCCCTTCAGATTTTGGCGCAGGGTTCTCTTTCAGTCAAATCTTAAATTTCGGGATCGCTTACCTTCAATTCAAAGCCCGTTGCTACTGTTCCAGATGGGCAGGTATCCATCCATCCCCAGTCACCCCAACCACCACCGTTGTTTACATAAATTTCTTGGCTATGGGTCAGCGTGGCGTGGAGGAGGGTCAAGGCGACAATCCAGCTTAGGAGCATCTTCCTCACCATGGTTCCTCAGAGTAGACCAGATATTCTGGGACTAGTCTACAGAGGTCCCATATTTATAGCACCGATGCAATGTCAGCCAAAGGACATTGGGTGGGGCATGGACTGAATTTGTTAAAGGTTTACTAAAATGTTTCATTTCCAAGAGCAAATACAAACACGAGTATTACTGTTATCTGCAAAAAAAAAAGTTCTATGGGAACTGTCAGCTGAAGACAGGGGCCTAGATTCGCAAAGCACTTACGCCGACGTAAGTGGAAATTTGCGCAGGTAAGTGTAAATGTGCGCCGGCGTATCTGTGTGCCAGACCCACAAACCAACATTTGCCTAAAAACTGGCCACCCTACGCCGACGTAGCTTAAATACGCCGGCATAGCGTGGGCGCACTTTTCGTCTGGACGCATGTTGCTGCTGCCATTGATTAGGCATTCAAATATGCAAATGAGGGAAATATGGCGATTCACAAATGTACGTGCGCCCGGCGCATGCTACGCGAGGTGCGTGTAAGTTTTACATCCGGTGTAAAGTTATTCCCCATAGATGAGGCGCAACCCAGCAATAGACATGCAAAGGTCTGGACCAGAGAACACAGGCTGGCGTATTGGGCGCACGTTACGTTCACGGAGTATGCGGTGATCCGGCGTAGCTTAGGCATTTGCCCTGCATGGTTGTGAGTAGGGTTGTCCCGATACCGATACTAGTATCGGTATCAGGACCGATGCCGAGTATTTGCGGGAGTACTTGTACTCCCGAAAATACCCCCGATACTAAAATAGAATACTCCCCCCATATTGCGGCCATGTATGTCCCCCATATCTGTATATATGATGCCGCCGCCGCCGTCGCCCTTAATCCCCTGCATTACAGCGTAGCGTAGCGCCGCGCACGCATTACAAGCTTCCGTTGTGAATACTTGTAAAGCGCGCGCCGCCATGCATAGACACTCCCCTTCTCGTGATAGGACGGATCCCTCCAATCCCGAGAAGGGGAGTGTCTATACATGGCGGCGCGCGCTTTACAAGTATTCACAACGGAAGCTTGTAATGCGTGCGCGGCGCTACGCTACGCTGTAATGCAGGGGATTAACGGCGGTGGCGGCGGCATCATATATACAGGTATGGGGACCATACATGGCTGCATATGTGGGGGACCATACATGGCTGCATATGTGGGGGACCATACATGGCTGCATACGTGGGGGACCATACATGGCTGCATACGTGGGGGACCATACATGGCTGCATTATTTGGGGGACCATACATGGCTGCATTATGTGGGGGACCATACATGGCTGCATTATGTGGGGGACCATACATGGCTGCAATATGTGGGGGACATACATGGCTGCAATATGTGGGGGACATACATGGCTGCAATATGTGGGGGACATACATGGCTGCAATATGTGGGGGACATACATGGCTGCAATATGTGGGGGACATACATGGCTGCATATGTGGGGGACATACATGGCTGCAATATGTGAGGGACATGGCTGCATTTGGGGACACATTTAAAAAAAGTATCGGTATTCGGTATCGGCGACTACTTGAAAAAAAGTATCGGTACTTGTACTCGGTCCTAAAAAAGTGGTATCGGGACAACCCTAGTTGTGAGCATGTGCATAAGGGTGCTGTTTAATGCGTTCACGTCACGGCTACGTCACGGCGCATTTGCGCTTTTCGTGATACGCCGGGCGTAAAACACTGCACCATGCTCGGACCATCATTTGAATGTTCACTCCCACTTCCACCTACGCTGGCCTGCGCCTTCGAAACTTATGCCACGCCGACGCAGCATTGGGAGCAATAGCTTGCTGGATGCACTGCTTGCCTCTCCGCGCTGCATCGGCGTAGCGTACAGCGTTTGTGCTACGGCGGCATAATGTGCGCCCAACTCTCTGTGAATCTGGGCCTTACTGTCTGGGAGTTAAAGTATAGGTATGGGCAAAATAAAAAAAATATATGCAGTACATAAGAAGAAAGAGAACGAGAAGTGGGACTTTATATGAAGCACATTTAGGAAGGCCATTCAAGCAATTTAGGCTCCAATTGTATCCAACTGTATCATGGTTATTTATATAAATGTATCAGTTTTTTCCTCCTCACACCCCTAGCGTGAGGAGAAAAAAAATCGATAACCAAGCTTTGTTTACATCACATGATCAGCTGTCATTGGCTGACAGCTGATCACGTGGTAAGGGCCCTGGATTTACTTGGATCTGCGATCACCTGCCTGAGTCTCAGTGATTCAGTGATAACAGCGCGCACCCTGCAGGGGGCGTGTGCAAAGAGGAGGACCTCTATTGACGGCCTTCCGGAAATTCAGGTTCACACTGTAGCCATCATTTGGCTATAGCGCGGAAGGCAAGTGGTTAATATGCATGACTATAGTATAACAGATGTCTTACCAACCTATAACCTTTACTCTTACTGTAACCCCTGAAGACAAACCCCCCAACCATTAACCCCCCATTAATTGGAGACCACACCATTTGAGTTGGGGAAATAAAGGCCGTAGCAGCCTATTTATTAAAAACGTAATAACTTAACATTAACGTAAAACACATCTGTTATAAAACTGAACTACCTAAAGTTGGTCTCCGCAGGCAAAGCCTCTAGCAACACATATCTCAACTCTATATATATAAACATTTATATATAACTCAACATTTTGCACTGCGGTCTCTCGACTTCCTCTGACAGGCCTCAAGCCGACCACCTGGCTCAAAGACACTCACGACCGCAGTGCTCCATACTCAGTCCCTCCAGTTAACCTCCGTTATCTGGAATCACCATCATACCCCCTGTCACCGACAGGTCGAATTTCAGCTTTTAAAGTCTCGTCCTTCACCCGCAGAGACCAACTAACGCCACAGCACACAAGGTTAAAGCCTTAACCTTGTGAGCCCCTCCACACCCTAATGGCCCGCTGTATGCCATCTTGTAAACCCAGAACCCACATATCTATCCATGAGCGTCCGCTCCATAGGGCAAGGGGGGTCGTTTACCCCCCCCTGGAATCGCCAGGGAGAGCCAGGAGCAGGGCCGAATTAAGCGGTGACTGCAGTGCTTCCCTCCCCTCTAGTTGTGCCTTATTTAGAGTGCCTGTCCCTCTTCTGGAATCAAATCCATGTGTCCCTCATTCCAAAAGGTTCCTCTTTTAGACCTGAAATAAATATACTATCAATATAGTGTTGTGTTTCAGTCAAGGGAAAGTGGTCCAGTGATGCAGGGTGCTGTGTAATGAATGTAAAGGGGTCCAGTGATGCAGGGTGCTGTGTAATATAAAGGGGCCAGTGATGCAGGGTGCTGTGTAATGTAAAGGGGTCCAGTGATGCAGGGTGCTGTGCAATGTAAAGGGGGCCAGTGATGCAGGGTGCTGTGTAATGTAAAGGGGTCCAGAGATGCAGGGTTCTGTGTAATGTAAAGGGGTCCAGAGCTGTGAGGTGCTGTGTAATATAAAGGGGTCCAGAGGTGCTGTTGTGGAGAGGGGGTACACAGTAGTGACAAAGAGATATTGAAAGATGCAGGGGGCACAGTGGGGTGTTTTTACATTTAACGTGGGGGTAAAATGTGACTGTGTATCGCCACTGCCGAAGCGCCCCCCTCTGAAAAAATTTCAGCGGACGCCCATGTATCTATCCCTACTGCGGTAAGGTGCACCCCATCCCCCCTCAGGTACCTCCAGGTGTCCTCTTCTAGTTCCATGTGGCGCACCACCAACCCCCCGTTCTGAACCATAAATCTGCCCACATCCCGGTTGATCTTCCTTCAGGCCCGATTGATCCTTTCCACCGACCTTGCCAGTCGCCACGCGGTCCGAGCCACTATGTCAGACCATACGATGACCATATCCGGGAATGCCATTCTAAGCCTCAGAACATCAAATTTGATGTCCCTCGTAATATCAAGCATGGATCGAGCCCCTAGATCGTTGCCACCCACGTGCAGCAGTAAAACGTCGGGTGGCCGGTCCAATCGCGCAAAGCGATGTACTTCTGGGACTGTCCTACCCCAAAGCATTCCCGGTACTCCCAGCCAGCGAATACAGGCTTCCTCCCTAGGGAAGCCCAGTTGCCGCCCATCTGGCCTAACATCCGCCCTCCTCGCCCCCCAGAAGACGAAGGAGTGGCCCAGAATCCATACTAAGGCCTGAATCGCATCTGAAAGAGAAGATAAGTACAACCCGGTAATCACCACATATAGCCCGAACAACAAAATCAGAGCACACACACACAATATCACCCCTTCCCCCCCAGGTCACCCCTAGTTGTCTACCAAATGGGGGCGAACATAGCTCTGGAACATCCTGGATTCCCACCTGCCTATCTGTTTCACCGCTTCAATGCCCAACCCACAACGGGCCGCCTCGGTCGCGGCCCCTATCCTAAAGGAGTGGGACGAGAAAACTCTCTCATCCAACCCCAATGAAGGAACGCATTTTCTAAAAATGGCGACAAACTGAAATTTTGACAGAGGCGATCCGTCCCCATGTAACAACAAGGACCCCAGCCTTTTCGGGCGTATTTCCAAGAAAGACCTCACCGCCCCCACCGGACACAGCTGCGATCCCGGCAAAGCAAATACCTGGACCTCCTTGCCTCTGCCTGCTTCGTCAGTCTTTGACCTGCGCAGCCACATTGACACCCTGTCCCCACTACAAACCACCTTGTGAAAACCTAAGCCACCCTGAACCTTCCTAGAAGGGCTGACCAGTTCGCCAATCCTGAAGGCCCCAAAAAACGCCAACACAAAAGCCACCCTGAACAGTGCCGCTTCGTAAACCGAAGAGCAGATCACTGGTAACATGCCCAAGATTCCCTGAAGAACCGAGAATGACACCGGGCGCCTGGAGTCCCCGGTCACCCCGGCCTTCCTATAGCCCTTGAGCGCCTGACGCACTCAAAATTCCTTGGTGAAATCAGGGCAGCCCTGTAACTTGAAAAGGAACGCCAGGCCCGCCATCTTTCTGTTCATAGCCACCGCCGACACCCCGTCCTCAATGTTCCTGGACACAAAATACAGTACCAACCACCTGACGTCTGCACCAAACGGATGAACCTCCGCCAATCTTGCTAACGACTCCCACTCCTGCCACACTTTGCTATACGCCCCCCATGTAGCCTCACTCACCGACCTCTTGATCCACTTGGAGATCACGCCAACGCAATCCTCCACAGTCCCTCCGGACAAGGCACCCCGTGTTGCTCCGCAGCCAGCGCCAACTCTCGGAACCTGTCCCACTGAAACCGAGATAAAGCGTCAGCAATGACGTTTTCAACCCCAGGGATGTGAACTGCATGTACAAAAACATTCAATTGCAAGCATCTCAGAACTAAGTGCTGCAACAAGCGAACTACTGGAGGCGAAGCGGATGACACTCGGTTGATAACCTGTACAACTCCCAGGTTGTCCACATGGAATCTCACCTTCCGGTCCCTGAACTCAGTTCCCCACAATTCTACCGCCAGTACCACCGGAAACAATTTCAGCAGCACCAGATTCCTCGTGAAGCCCGCCTCCACCCAGCACTCGGGCCACAAGCCCGCGCTCCACTTGCCTTGGAAAAATTCTCCAAAGCCTGAGGATCCCGCGGCGTCCGTGTACAGCTCAAGATCAAAATTGCTGACCGGGCCCGCCATCCACAATGCCCTGCCATTGAATGACTCCAAAAATGCGTGCCAAACCCGCAGGTCATCCCTATGCACCTTCTTCAGGGTCACAAAGTGATTAGGTGATTCCACCCCTGCGGTACTGGCCGACAATCGTCGGCTAAATACACGGCCCATGGGCAAAATGCGGCAAGCAAAATTCAGCTTCCCCAGCAAGGATTGGACCTCCCGTAGCCAAACCTTCCTGACCCCCAAAAACCCCCTGATCTCAGCCTTCAGTGCTTCCAATTTGTCAGCCGCTAATCGGCATTCCATGGCCTCGGAATCCAAAGTGATCCCCAAAAACGTCATGACCGTGCACGGGCCTTCCGTCTTCTCGGGGGCCAAAGGCACCTCGAAACGATCCGCGATGTGCTCTAGAGTGGCCAGAAGCACCGCGGCAATCCTGGAGGCCGCTGGCCCCACACACAGGAAGTCATCCAGGTAATGGATGATCGAATTGACACCCGCTACATCCCGGACCACCCACTCCAAAAATGAGCTGAATGTCTCGAACAGCGCACAAGAAATGGAGCACCCCATGGGAAGACACCGGTCCACGTAAAAACGCCCTTCCCAGTGGCACCCTAACAGCTGGAAGCTGTCAGGGTGCACCGGCAGTAAGCGAAAAGCCGCTTCGATATCCGACTTAGCCATCAAGGCGCCGCACCCGTAGTGTCTAACCCAGTGAACCGCAGCATCGAATGACGTGTAGCTCACTGAACAGGCCTTTGGGGTCGATCGCGTCATTGACCGACCCCCCTTTTGGGAAGGAGAGGTGGTGTATCCACCTAAACTTGTTGGGTCCCTTTTTGGGGACCACACCCAGTGGAGAAACCACCAGACCCTCCAAGGGTGCTACCAAAAAGGGACCCCCCATACGGCCTAGCGCCACGGGATGCAAGAGAGCAGACCGCAAATTGCGAGAAACCGGCGGAACCCCTTCCAGATTGCATGGAATCCAGGAAACGCACTGAAAACCCCTCCTACAAAATGCGCACCGCCCGCCTGTCCGGATACCTACCGAGAAACGGCCGCATCCTTTCCACCTTCACCGGAGTCTTCCCTCTTGTTTGTAGACTCTCCGGTACGCCCTTTTCCCTGCTTGAAACATTTGGACAACGGGTGGGAGCCCCCGCAGCCAGAGCACTCATGCTTGTATCGACAGGTGCCTCCGAACCTGCAGGTGCCGGAGTTGAACTGCCAACACACCCCTTTAGCCCGTCCGGCCATTTGCCCCTGGGACGATGGACCACCGGCCCTACCCTGAAAAAACTGGCCCGGGGCCCTCGCCGCCGTCATCAGGCACAGCCACAAGTTCATGTCCTTCTGGTTCCAGCGCAGGTCTGGTCGCACCGCCATCCTCTGTCGAAACTGCTCGTCATATTGTAGCCACGCAGAACCCCCGTAAACCCTGTGTGCCTCCCTGATCGCATTCTGGTATATGAAGAGTGCCGAGCAGTGCTCCAGCTTCTTCTCGCCTACCACACATTCCAGAATACTAAAGGCCTGCAGCCAATTCGCGAAAGTCCGCGGAATCAAACGATACCTGCGCCTCTCCTCCTCCTCCTTCTTGGATTCATCTGGTTTGCCCCTATCCAGGTTGAACTTTTCCAATGGCAGCAGGGAGAAAATCTCAACGTACTCACCTTTCCAAATCTTCTCCCTCACTTCTGCCTTTAAGTGGGTGTCTAAAGACGCCTCATCATAGCACAGGTATACCTCGCACTTGGCCGAGTCGGGGAGGCAAATTATTTCCTGCCTCACAGACGGCTCGCTAACCCCCGGCCCTTTACCGTCAGCCTGCGCCACCAACGTGGCAGCTGCTAAACCTGCAGGCGCCACCCCTGCGGCCGGCTGTACTGGGGGAATGGCCTTTAACTGGGGGGCTTCCCCCAGCCCTGTCGCCCCCACCATTGCTGCCGCTAGGCCCCGGCATGGTTGCTCCTAATTTTTCCCCACGTTGTGCTTGCCGGGGGGGCGGGAAACTGACCTTTTATGTACTCCTATCCCCGCCCCCACCCCCCGGCCAGCCAATGGTTGTTCTGCCTGTTTCCCTAGTCATGCAGCCCTCCGCCCAGTCCATTACATTCCCCTGCTCTGGGCTTTTCTGTACATCTCTGCAATACATGGACATTTCTATAAGCCTTATCCATTTAAAGTTTAATTCAAGGTAAAGTGAATATGATAGTGCTGGAAACTTAGGTAGAAACTTAGGCAGTTGAGCTTATCAAAATTATACTTGTAATCTTCCAATGGGGCAATTTTGATGATATGTGGGCTGCGTCCTTCCCCCGTACAATTTAAACCTTGGGATGTGAATGCAATAGTTGGAATGCCACAACAAAATGCTGAAATCCAAAAAATAGGTTTTATTCCAAACTTAAAAGACCAATGTGTTTCGGGGGGTCACACTTTGACTACCATTTGATATACAAATATAAAGACATTAAAATAATAGAATAAATGAATGGTCCACAATAATATAATGTATACAAATCTAAAACATCTCAATCATCTGGATAGCATTGGAAATTACACATAAAAGTCTTGACTATACTACAGTGAAACCTTGGTTTGAGAGTAACTTGGTTTGAGAGCGTTTTGCAAGGCATGCAAAATATTTTTATAAATTTTGCCTTGATATACAAGTGATGTCTTGATATAAGAGTAGCGTCATGTCACATAGTATAAAAAAAGAGGGGAGCCTCTAAGTGTAGCAATATGGTTACATTTAATGAAGGTACAACATTTAGCAACTTATTGCTACACTTATGCCGCGTACACACGATCACTTTTTGCGATGAAAAAAAACGACGTTTTATCTCATGAAAAAAACGAAGTTTTTCAAACTTCATTTTCCAAAACGACGTTGCGTACACACCATCGTTTTTCTACAAAGCTCTAGCAAAGCGTGGTGACGTACACCACGTTCGACGGCACTCTGTTCCATTGAAGCTCCGTCTCATAACTTGCTTCTGAGCATGCGCGGGTTTAAAAACGTCGTTTTCAACATCGTTTTGCCCACACACCATCACTTTTTATGACACAAAAAACGACGTTTTGAAAAACGACACAAAAAATTCAAGCATGTTGGAATTTTTTTTTGGTTGTTTTTTTTAAGACAAAAAACTACGTTTTGTCCACACACGATCAATTAAAATTTTTAAAAAACAACGTTTTTTTTCATCGCAAAAAACGACCGTGTGTACGCGCCATTAGAGGTGCCTCTCTTCTCTTTTATAACCTGTAAAAAAAATGCTTTGATATACAAGTGCTTTGGAGTACAAGCATATTTCTGGAACAAATTATGCTTGCAAAACAAGGTTTTACTGTATATGATTTTATATGACTTAAAGTCACGATAGTCCAAAGTCTTAGTAAAAGTAGATAATGCGATGCTCAAAGAGAGTGTAAGTTCTTTGCAGGCTTGTGATAAAATCCACAGTGGGAGCTCTGGCTCTGATGCTCTCTCACACCGATACAGACATAAATACAAAGAATAGAGCCAGCAACTTGTCTTTGTTGCTTCTATTTTGGTGCATAAAAAAGGGAGTAAAAATTTACAGTAGATGCCTCCATTAAGGTCCTATTGCAGATGGGGTGCAGCACGGCAATATGAGAGGTGGTGCAGGATAGAGCTCCACAGTTGATCCTTCTATTCATCCTGCAATCGGGGGTTGTGGTTGCCTTGAGCCGCTTGATTTCTGCTTGATCCCATTTCCACCATATTCCACAGTCCTACCTTGCCCTAGCAGCCTGCAGCAGTTGGCAGGGTACAAGTCAGATCCAGTGTGACGATGAGTTAATCCAAAAAGGTCACGGTTCCTCCCAAAATGGCATTGATCCACGGCCACAGAGCTTCAGGACACAGCCACTCAACTTGCAAAAGTTTTCCTACACTCCTGCTAAAGGTACAGACGGTCTTCCGACAGTGCAAGCGTCGGTGGCTGAAGGGGCGTACACCTGTTACACCTCCGGCTTGGGAGGAAGATGCAGCCTGGTGGGAACAACCGGCGCAGTGATCAATGCTGCCTCAGAGGATGAGGATTATTATGTCCAAACTGCAAACAAAGAGCCTGAACCCATGCTGTCAGACATAATGAAAGCTATTACTACATGTATTTGTTCTGTAAACACCCTGTCTCCCAGTTTTGAAGGTATGAGGGAAGATATAACATTAATTAAACAATATATGCATAATTTTAAAGAGAGAGTGTCAGCTGTGGAGGAAAGAATATGTACATTGGAAGATTCTGTACACTCCATCCTTAAATCCGCTAAAAAAGGTCACACAACAACTGACCATACATGACTCTCGCTTGGAAGATATGGAAAACCTGCTTTGCCGGAATAACGTTAGAATAGTGGGGCTTCCAGAGCAAGTGAAAGGAAATGCACCAGTTGAATTTATTGAGAAATAGCTCAAATCCACTCTGGAAGCTGAGCACTATACTTTCCTATTCGCAGTGGAGCGGGCACATAGATTCCCACCCAGACCTTCACCTTCTAGGGGGCTTCAAGAACTTTCATTTTTTAGATGTTAAATTATAAACATAGGGATATTATCCTGCAAAGAACTAGACAACTTTCAGATATATGGATGGAAAGCTCAAAGATTTGTTTCTTTCCAGATTTTTCTGCAACGGTACAGGCAGGATTCTCTGATGTTAAACGGCAGCTGCGTCAGATGGAACTTACCTATTCTATCTTGTTCCTGGCTAGATTGCAGGTAGTGGCACAGGGCACTACACATTTATTTTCATATCCTGAATTAGCATTGCAGTGGCTGAATACTTATAAACAGCCAAGTTAATCACCTAAACTAGCCTGAACCCCTGTGTTAGGGGTGTTCTACACCCAATTCTGTTTTTCCTGTAACCATAAGTTAACCACTTAAGGACCGCCTACTGCACATTTACGTCAGCAGAATGGCACGGCTGGGCACATCAACGTATATATACGTTGATTTTAGTACCCAGCCGTGGGTCCGAAGCTCCAGGACCGGAACCGCGGGATTCGCGGACCCGATCGCCGCTGCAGTGTGGCGATCCATCCCTGGAGCGGAAGAACGGGGAGAGCCGTGTGTACACACGGCTTCCCCGTGCTTCTCTGTGGCCGTAGCCATCGATGACGTCACACCTACAGCCACACCCCCCTACAGTTGTAAACACAACACATAGGCACACATCCCCTACAGCGCCACCTATGGTTAACTCCCAAACTGCAACTGTCATTTCCACAGTAAACAATGCAAATTTAAATGCATTTCTTGCTGTGAAAATGACAATTGTCCCAAAAATGTGTTTATTTTGTAAACGCTATAAATTTTGCGAAAACCAACCGATAAACGCTTATTGCGATTTTTTTTACCAAAAATAGGTAGAAGAATACGTATCGGCCTAAACTGAGAAAAAAAAATGTTTTTTTATATATTTTTGGGGGATATTTATTATAGCAAAAAGTAAAAAATATTGCATTTTTTTTTAAATTGTCGCTCTATTTTTGTTTATAGCGCAAAAAATAAAAACCACAGAGGTGATCAAATACCACCAAAAGAAAGCTCTATTTGTGGGGAAAAAAGGACGCCAATTTTGTTTGGGAGCCACGTTGCACGACCTCGCAATTGTCAGTTAAAGCGACGCAGTGCCGAATCGCAAAAAGGGGCAAGGTCCTTTACCTGCATTTTGGTCCGGGTCTTAAGTGGTTAAAGTACAGACATACCAGTGCCCTTTGGTCTGAAGGAATGATTTATGTGTTTTTTTTTTTGTCGTTGTTGTTGCTGCTGTTATTTGTTTGCCGAAATCGCAAAAAGCAGTACAAAAAAGTTTTTTTGAAATTGGTGCAGTGCCACAGGTGCAGCGTCACATTAGAACGGTGTCATTGCTGGCAATTTCCGGCAAAATAGGCCTTTTGTGTACATAGAAAAAGTCATAGATCTTTAAATTCAGCTCATGATAAATAGGGGCAAACAAAAAAGTTAAAAAACAAATGCAGTGCAGCGCAATGTATTAAATGTTCATATGTCCAATATAAGAAGCAAACAGCCTCCCAGTGTGCAGTATCAAATGACAGATGAGACGGTGAAATGGTGATTGAAGCCCATCCACCACAGATAATCAAGCCTCTCACCTCACAGATTCGACCTGAAAAGGGCACTCAGCATTTGACTCACAACCAGGGTACAAACAACCAACGATCCACTGGTAATGATGAGGATGATGTTCATGCCGCACATATGGACAGAAAGGAAAGAATCTAGTGCTGTCTGTAAAATGTATTGTCAGCATATCAGATATAAAACTACTTACAAAATTAGCACTTGGACCGAGTGCAAGCATAAACGCATGTTATAAATACTGGTTTCCAACCAGGAAGACGGCACTGGGTGAAGTCAGATGTGACTTCTCCTCGTACGCTTTACGTCCTGTGGGCGAGATTTCATCAGCAGGTTCAGAATCACGTAGACGGCCTGCTCATATATAGACACTACAATGGCAATGGTCACTTAACAAATCAGTCTCTCGGTGCACCCACAATCAATGTCCAGCCTGATATCAATCGGCAAGAAACCTGAAAAGTAAATTGATAAAAACAATCCACCATTTTTTACCCAAAATACAATTCGGAGTGTCAATATAGCTAAAGGAAAAAATAAAAATCCAAATGTATTAGGGAATAAAGGATTAGAAACAATTACTGACGTCAATCCACAGCCATCCTCCATAGTCTAAAGAACACTTCATCATAATAAAATTTACATATATAAAACAAAGCAATAATAAATAACCGATCAGAAATAAAATTACCTTTGAAAAATAAAACAATTAAGGTGAAAGAGATAGGGTGAGAGAGAGGAGAGGTGAGGGAGAGGGTGAGTGAGAGAGAGGGAGAGTGAGAGCGAGGGGGGTCAAGAGAGAGAAGGTGAGAGATGGGGTGAGAGGGAGAGGTGGTAAGTGGGGGATGAGAGAGAGGGGAAAAGAGACCAGAGACCAGAATGCAGAGACGTAGAACACAACGACGTGCTGAAAAAAAGGAAGTTCAATGCTTCCAAGCATGCGTCGACTTGATTCTGAGCATGCGCGGGTTTTGGTCCGATGCTTTTGTGTGCTAACCATCAAATCTGTCTGACGGACAGGTGTCGGTAAGACAGATTTTAAAGCAAGTTTTAAAACTTTGGTCCGACGGACAATGGTTCGATTTGGTCTGATGAAACTAGCCTTAAGACCAGTTTTATCGGACCGGTCTGATCGTGTGTACATGGCCTAAGAGAGCCCTGGCTATTAGGGATAACACATAAAAGTTCTTAAGCCTAAAAGAGAAGTTTATAATAAAACAAAAACATTTATACTCACCTAGATGGATGCAGGATCGATCTGATGCTGCATTTGTCACCCACTCTGCACTGAGAACTAAGCGATCAAACACAGCTGATTGCTCAGTTCTCCCCCTCCACTCTGAGCAAAGAGCCATGACTGTCAGTCAGCAGCCCTCTGCTCTACCCTCCAGTGCTCACTGGAGCACTTGGGCTTTGAAGGGGTGGGAGGGGCTGGCTCAAGATCTCGGCGTGTTGCTGAGAGGCTCAGCCAGGTGCCTGTCCAGGCACCTGGGTGGATCCTAACAATATGGTCGGGATCTTTCTCGAGTCTAGATTGGCTGAGTGAAGCCCGCTGTCGGTGTGAAAACGGGTCACAATAGTGCAGAACAAACTGTGATCCCTAGGAGCAGTATGACCAAAAAAGCTTTGGCCACACTTCTCCTTTAATTGGAGAGTGACTGTAATCAACATGGATTAATTAACAAAAAAGAATACATGTACATTTTGCAACGTGATGGTCATTTTTAACATTTAGGCTTAACAATTCTAGGTCGCTGTGACATCAATTAAATATGTCAAGTCCTTGTACTCCAAAACAGGAATCATTAGTCTGTTCCATATTGTTTACATAAGAAACTCCTGATAAATAAAAGTCAATGTTCAGTTCATTGTTTTTGAAAACTCTTTTTTCAGAAGCAGAAGCTTTTTTGTAATGCTTAATGAAACATAGGGATGAGCCTGCGGTTCGAGTCGAATGTAAGTTCGACTGGAACATCGGGTGTCCATTTGCTTGCAAACTAACTGAACATATGGGGTGTTTGCGGCAAATCCTAGTGCCTCGGAATGCCTCATAATGTACCGCGAGATCGCATTGATGTCTGATGATTGGCCAAAGCATGCACCTGACCTGCATGCTTTGGACAATTACAGCGCACTCTGCTGCGAGAGTCATAATTGGTCAAAGGCAGGGTGCCTTTGGCCAATCATGGCTCAGGGGGACTATATCCATGCTACACACTATATAAGGCTGCTGGAGATAGATTGAGCTAGATAAGGCAGGCAGGTTTGTTAGTGGTGTGCAGGCAGTTTATTTAATATATATGTAGCACTTACCCCCGAAGGAGCTGCTGGTAATTGATTGGGCCTGCACTCTGCTCTACTACCCCCAAATAATTTGTCTCAACCCGCTTGACACAGCTGTGTAACAGTGTGGATGTGAAACTTTTACTAAACGGAACAACCCCACATAACAATGTGTATATAGTGTACCTTTACCGTTATCTGGGCATCCGTTGTTCCACCTGTTAGAATAACGAACAAGTCTCACACCAATTGTGATCAACCAGAATGCAAGTTTACTGGAACTGGTATAAAGACAGTAGTTTTATATTAACTGTATCAACATACAAACTTACTATAATAATGCAAAGATATCAACACAGCACAATATGATTTTTCAAGAGCTTCCCCTGAGGTATAAGGTAAGGTGACCAGATTTTTTAAATGAAATCCGGGGACATATTTTTTCTTTACTAGTAATGGTGGCAATCAGCGACTCTCTGCCCATCGCCGCCCACCTCACAGCCTCTCAAGTCTCAGGCCCTTTACACACGAGGAGACAGGTCCAATGGACCCTTTTCATCGGACATGTCTCCAGGGATATTTTGGTCTGATGTGTGTACACACCATCAGACCAAAATCCCCGCGGACAGAGAACGCGGTGATGTATAACACACCGACGTGCTCAAACAAGGAAATTCTATGCTTCCACGCATGCGTCAAATCAATTAGACGCATGCGCAGGATTTCTGTCCGATGGCTGGGCGTACTAACCATCGGACATTTCCGACGGACAGGTTTCCAGCGGACAAGATTCTAAGCATGCTTAGAAACTTTTGTCCCCTGGAAACCTGTCCGCTAGGCCGTACACACGATCGAACATGTCCGCTGAAACTGGTCTGCGGACCAGTTTCAGCGCACATGTCTCCTCGTGTGTACGCGGCCTCACTCTTCGGGCCCCGGCTACTACTGGGGGGGGAGCGGAGGAAGATCACTCTGCCAGGGAAGGCAAGGAGATAGGCAGGTGGCTGGCCAGGATTTGAGCCAAGGCAGAAGAACATGCAAGCGAAGCTGAAGAAATATTCCCTCCGCTCCGACCAGCACATGATCATCAGAAAGGGGCACAGATAATGTAAAAATACAACCCCCCTATGCTAGTAGGCACGGCGGAGCTGGGGGGGTGTAATTCAAATTTTTTATTATTTTAATTCTGCACTGATTGTCTTTGAAATTGCCCCCACCCCCTATTAAATCCAATCTGGGGACAAAACCAGGGACAGACTTAGTCCGGGGACAGTGTCCTCAATCCGGGGACTGTCCCCTGAAACTGGGGATGTCTGGTCACCCTAGTATAAGGCAGCCTTTTGTCTTACTGCATCCAAAGCACAAACCCTCCCTGTGAAGAAGTGTAGTCTCCGGTCTTCTTTTCTTCAGCTAGCTATTATACTGCAGTGTTTGTAATCCAAAGGTTTAACAAGTAATGAAGTAACACAACAGAAGAGTTGTAACAGTTCCTGCTGTAAAACACACCTGTAGATGCCTCTGGTGTAGGTATACCTTAACTGTCAGTCAGCCCTCAATGAAGCATAGGCTTTTAGGCCTGATTGAACTCAGTCTATTTGAATGAGACCTCCCTGTAGGACTACAGGTCCCAGCAACTTTGTAAAATGAGTCTAAGTGTGTTAAGGGTGTTAAAAAAACTTCTGGGCAACAGCCCTCTCACCACACCAAGCCTGGAAAGTTGTGAACCTCTGCTCCGGCTGCCTCAGTCCTGCTGCCAATCAGCACTGTCACGCTGCTCCGCTCCGCAAGCAAACTGGACATCCACTTGGCTCTGTCAAGGGTCCTGGATCCTCAGACCCGATCACACTGCTTCTCCAGCACACTGTGGTAAGGCAGAGTCAATGGATGTTGTTCTGCTCTGCACGATGTAGGCCCTCTTCTGAACACTCCTTCACAGATCCTTGCAGGCAGGCCATGTGTCCAGAACCCAAGAAAAATGGCTGCACTCTGCCTTTTTTATCCACCCAGCATGCAGTTCAGCCACCTAGTGTTCATGGGTAAGTGAGTCTTTTCACAAGATAAACATTTTTCTGCTCTGCATGTGTAAGTTAAAACATATCTCGTTCACATTGGTATTTGGCTCCCTCTAGTGGTATGCCATCTTTAGCATTACATGGCAAAAATACCAGTGCTACATATATATACTGTAGCGTCCCCCCCCCCCCTTATTGGTGGGGTGCTACGCTAAAGTTAGTGGGGAATGGGAGAGTTAAGTATCTCCCATTCACAAATTGCCTAAATTTGGGCTGCTGCCATTTGGAATTGCCTTGTAGGTTGGTCTGCATGTCAGGGGGATGTTATTACCCCTGAGTGACAGTTGGCGCTAGAGGGGGTTCTGACAGACCCACCTTCTCCCAGCAGCCAATCAGAGGAGCGGTTTCTTCTCTGGACATGCTGGTGGGAGGGTGTATCTGGGGCAGTTGCCTGCGTGAGATGTGCTATGCGGGGCCCTAGTTCCAGGTGCTGCATCCACCTTCAGGGTGTGCGCCTCCATGGGCCCTGCCATCAAGGCCTGCCTGGCCGAGGTTGCGTACCCAACAGAACCTAATTCAGATGCAGAGAGGGGTCCCAGCGGCTTGCTGGGTCCCAGATCCTAAGCCGGGAGCTGAACGGTGGAGAATCGGCTTGGGAGAACCCAGTGGAAGAGGTTGTCCGCGAGCCCTGGAAGAACCACTGGGGATCCAGTCACCATGCCACATGACAGGTACATTTCAGCTGTCAATTGGTGACCTTGAAATTGGATTTACTGGGAGGATTCATTGGTTCTAGACTTTGACAAATCTAAGAGAATTTGCTAGGCCTGTGGCAGAGGCCCTGTTTCCTCCCAGTGACTTTGTTTGAAAGTGGCCCCTTCGGCTGCCAGGCTCGAGTAAATCGCCTGTCAGGGGGTAATTTGCCCACTCTGAGGAGAGTGGCGACGTTTGAACTTGACTATGCTGTGAGCAGGCTTGCTCTCTCTTTGATATCCAAGGCCTGATACTACAGTTCTCTCCTTGCTCATCAACCTTTCCTCTATCGTGTATCATGTTGATGTTGGCCATGTTGGGCCTTGGAATAAGGCATTGAAAACTCAAGTTGACGTCTGGACACTTGCTCTTTAACCACCTTCACTAATATTATCCCTAGACAAGACTCACTGGTAACCTAACATGCCGGTCCCAAACTAATCAGCAGCTCCTTCGGGGGTGAGCACTACAATAATGTATATACTTTGCATTTAGTGTAGACTAGATATTCAGTGTAGACTCTATTTTCAGTGCAGTGTAGTATATATAACACAGTGTATTAAAGCGGTTAGGGGAACCCCGTGGCAATTTTTTTTTTTTTTAAATGGCATGGGGTTTCCCCAAAATCCATACAAGGCTCTTCAGGTCTGTATGGATCTTAAGGGGAACTCTGCACCAAAATAAAAAAAATGGCTTGGGGTCCCCCCAAAATCCATACCAGACCCTTATCTGAGCATGCAAACTGGCAGGTCAGGATAGGCGGGACGAGCGAGCACCCCTCCCTCCCCCCCGAACCATAACAGGCCACATGCCCTTAACATAAGGAGGGTGCTTTGTGGTCCCCTCAAAGCACATTGTCCCCATGTTGATGGGAACAAGGGCCTCATCCCCACAACACTTGCCCCGGTGGTTTGGGGGACCCCCAGATCCTACCCCACTATGTGAATGGGTATCAGGTACATTGTACCCCTACCCATTCATCAAAAAAGTAAAAACGACAGAAGACAGTTTTGGACAATTCCTTTATTAAAACAAATATATTGTGGTTTTGCCGTTGATCTATGGAAAAGGAGTTGCTGCCAACATCCCTGACTTGGATACAAAATAGAACATATTCCTCTATGGGACTCTGGGAGGCAGGAACTCCTTGACAATCAAAATGTATTGAAAATATATTTTTTAATTAGAAAAGTAAAAAATGTATGATATAACGTTGATAAAAAGTCAACATTGGATGCATAGCAGCGATAAAACCTCTTCTTCAGGGACTAGTGGTTTAGTGATTGGTTGTCTACAATTAAATGGAAAAGCAGTAAGCATTTATTATACAACATATATAAGCAAGCTTTACAGTAAACATATTGAAATAATGTAGTGTAAGTTCTGACCATATATTTCTTGAGAATCACCAATATTGCATCCATTTAAAAAGAGAGAATCCGCTGCCGAGAGTCAACCAGATTTGATAGAGCCTGTGGGGGGGAGGGGATGGCAGACCCATGTGTGACCTATGTGTATTAATTTGAAGAGAAACTAGTCCTCTATCAACACACACCATAAACAGACTAAAAAATAAATAAAGTGTCCCACGATGTCCATCCATCTTCAATCACGGCGCAGGCGGACCCGGGAGAAAAATAAAAAAGTAAAAGAATACAGTAGAATAGATAAAAAGGATAGACTAGAATGGAATAGAACGAACACATCTAATTATTATAATGAGATTTTAATGGAATGGAATAACCAAAACAAATTCCAAAAACGTATTAAATGAATTAACTGATTGAATTTATGTAAATAACCGACGGAAACGAATTTGAGGAAATGTGGAAGCCATGGTTGGAGAAAAAGGGCGCTTCTATATAGGGGGTAAGAGTTACAGTTGGGGAAGAGAATAACCAAATATAGAATTCCTGGCCCTATGGGCTCCTTAACTCCAGTAAAATGTTAACTTAAAATCTACTAGTGTAAACTAGTGATGAGCGGAATACGCCATATTCGATTTCGCGATATTTCACGAATATATAGAAGAATATTCGCGAAATATTTGTTAATATCGAATATTCGTGATATTTTATCAAAAAATTTTTTTTGCGAAATTTCGCTAATGCGAATGCGAAATTGATTGCGAAATTCTCGTCAACACGCGAAAACGGAGATCATTTCCTGGATTTCTAAACTAATATGCACTAAACACTCAGGCCTTGTACACACGGCTGAATATATCCGCTGTGAACGGTCCCCCGGACCGTTTACAGCGTATATTTACGCCGGGGTGTTTTGATCCGATGGCTGTACACACCATCGGATCAAATTCCCCGCCGGCGGACAGCACGGTGACGCGGCGGTGACGTTGACGCCGCCACGTCACCGCACCAGGAAGTAAACACTTCCGCGCGCATGCGTCGGATCCATTCACAGGATACGACGCATGTGCGGCAAGATATGTCCGCTGGTTTGCCGTACTAACCAGCAGACATATCTGACGGACAGCTCTCTGGCGGAAAAATTCCAAAGCATGCTTTGGAAATTTTCCGCCGGAGGAATCCGGGCCAGAACGGTCCGTTTGCCCCTACACACGAGCGGATTTTTCGGCTGAAATGGTCCGTCGGACCATGTTCAGCGGATTTATTCACTCGTGTGTACAAGGCCTCACTCTACTTACACAAACTTATATGACTAAACTAAAGCTAATTTTTTTTTGTTTTTTGTTTTTTTATACACAAAACACAGAAGGGCAGAGAAAGTATTCGCGAATATTCGCATTACGAATATTCGCATTGCGAATATTCGGCAACATAAAACGATCGCCTCAGCTACTCGGCCCAGGGTCTCTAATCATACCAGCAATGCTTTTAGACGTCGATGGAGATCACTAGGATGTGATCTGTTTTAAAAATAAATTTGAAAAAATACGAATATTCGCAATATCGAATATTCACCGCGATATTCGATTTATTCGCGAATACTCGAATATGCAATATTCGTTACGAATATTCGCAATGCGAATATTCGTGAGCAACACTAGTGTAAACCTAGTTTTAAGAATCTTTCATGTTACCCTGTAGTAAAATGGTGGTTGAGAATGCATGTGCGGGTCTTTTGTCACAACCTTGCTGAGTTATGGATAAGTTCTGGTGTTTGTTTTTTTTTTCTTTCTCTGGACTATGAACTATGGGACCCAAATGCACCAAAAATATAACAAGGTGCGTTGATGTGCTTTCTTTTACAAATCTCAAAGAGCAGCATGTAGGACCCTTTAAAACGAACTACACCCCGTAGGTTAGTGGTGTGAAGAGGCCTATGGGATTTGAAGGGGAAGCAGTTTTTTTCTTTTAAAGGAAAACCACATCAGTACTCAGTTTGAAACGGTCTCTAGGCTCTACGCTGTTAGATATTTTTCCGTGTAACCCAGCCGTTAGGGTCTAACCCAGCGGGTCTTCCTGGCACTGAGGGTTTTTTTTTTTCGCTTCTCTCTTTTTCTCCAACGTAATGGTGGGCACAAAGAAATGTAGTGATAAAATTAGTAAATCGAGCATTCAATGTCACAGTCTAAATAGGAATTATAAACCACAGGTATCAATTAACTATTCCTGACCACATTATCAAAGTAGTGTTGGGGGATGGTTGATTAATGAAGAATATGTTTGTGATGAAGTGGTATTAGAGTACTCATAGATCAATACCATAGGACCTGCTTGTTAATACTGTAGGCTCTGGGTATAAATTATTATTACTAGTCAACTAACATTTGAATTTTTCTATAGCCGATGGGCCGAGCATTTGACCAGAAATGTATGATTGCGAAGTCAGACAGTTTAGCTGCTTGTTGAATCTTCTTAGAACTTTCGACAGACACCATAACCAGCCTTCGATGACAGATTCAACGTTTGTATTTTTTTCGCTGCTTCGTAGAATCTTCGTCGTTCTTGTTGAATGGTCTACCCCAACACTGTGGGCCAGATTCAGGTAGATGAGAGCATCTTTGCTCTGGAGTAACGCTTCTCATTTGCGTTACGCTGCAGAAATTTTAGGAGCAAGTGCTGTTATTCATGAAGCACTTGCTCCTAAAGTTGCGGCAGCGCATCGCAAATGAGCCGGCGGAATTCAAATTGGGCGGGTACGGGGCGTGTATTATTTAAACTATGCGCGATCCCGCGGTGAACGTACTGCGCATGCGTCGAGTGTCAATGCATCCCAGTGCGCATGCTCCAAATTCTGTCAGTGAACGTCAATGACGTCACATCCCCATTCATGAACGTTTTACGCAAGCGACGCGATTATTATTTTTTCCGACGCGATGACGACGCCTATACTTAACATAGGATACTCCACTAGGGGGCTGCTTTATCTTGACGCCGCGTATCGCTTACGGAAACGTCAGAAAGTCACTGCGTCGCACCCGAAAAAGATCGTGAATTGCCGATTCCCGCTGATTAACATATTTTTTTCAGCGTAAATCAGCGGTAACGCCCCCGGCGCCATTTTTAAATTAAAGTTGCGATGCGATGGCGAAATTCAATTGCGCCGATCGCATCGGATCTCCAACCCGGCGTTTCTTGTTTTCTGCTTACAGAAAACAAAAACGCCGGCTTAAAGTGACAGTTAGGCTGGCGGATCACTGGATACTCCAGCCTAACTCTACCTGAATCTGGCCCTGTCTCTATAATGTCGAATCTTTTCTCTCTATGTAGAATAATTTTGGACTAATAGGGCCAGATTCAGAAAGAGTTATGCCGGCATATGTCGAGATACGCTGCGTAAGTGTAAAGTTGCGCCGTCTTATCTATGCGCCGTACCCACAAAACTAGATACGCCTGAAAATAGGCTTCCTCCCTCCCAAATATGCAAATGAGGGAGATATGCCGATTCGTGGACGTATTTGGGTCTGGCGCAGGCCGTGCGTAAGTGTTAAGTCCGGCGTAAAGTTATTCCTACAAATAGCTGCTTTATCTTTGCACCTGACGGGCACAGGTCAGCTGAAGAGCAGCTACAGCAGCATCCTTACCAACAAACTTAGCAAGCTGAACAACCACACTTGCAGGACAACACACATCTGTATGCCAACATGCCAGGGGCAGCCGTGGTCCTAGCACTACTAATGGGTCCACCGGTACGGAGGAGGAGGGCACGTGAGAGGATATACCGAACGCGCATGAGCCTCTTTGGCATGGGGGATGAGGAGGTGTATTGCATCTTCAGATTCAGCCCTGATGCCATCCTGAAACTAACCACAGCCCTGCAGGATGACATCACCAGCAAGAAACACCGCTCACAAGCAGTGCAGCCACTGTCTGGGCGTATTAATGCGCCTGGCATATCCCAGGAAGTTAGGCCGGCATATGTCAGTAAGTTAGGCTGGCATATCCCAGTAAGTTGGGCCGGCGTATCCCTGGAAGTTGGGCCGGCGTAGTTGTGAGCATGCTCACAGGGAAGTGATCAGACGCCAAGGTCATTGAGCATGCTCCGTGGATGATACGCCGGGCGTAAATGTCAGATCCAGGCTCAGACCATCATTTGCATAAGGTCACACCCACTTCCACTTCCACCTACTTGCGCCTTCACATTTACGTTACGCCGGCACAAACTTAGGAGCAAGTGCTTGGTGAATACTGTATTTGCCTCACTAGTTTGCGTCGGCGGAACGTATATGCGCTGCGTTACGCCGGCACAAAGATGCGCCCATCTACCTGAATCTGGCCCATAGAGTTAAGGTTAGGCACATTCGACCACAGGTTCGATAGACACAGATCGCTATTGTCAGCGTCATGTCAAATCTCCTATCTATATCGAACTGTTGTAGCAACCAAAACGAAAATAAAGCATTTTAATGATAACAAAAATACCCGAAATTCGGACAAAAATGCATTCAGAAGAAGACGGATGCACATGTCTAATAAGCAATACTTTGAAAGCCTTTACAGGTTACCAGTTTAGAGTAACACAGAAGGTCTGCTGCTAGAATTATTGCTCTTGTTATGATGATACCTCACATCTGTGGTGAGATCAGGATTTACATTTGCACGTGGGACCGATGTATGCATTTCCCTTAGCGTGTGAGCAGGCCCGGACTGGCCATAGGGCACACCTGTTGATAAGCGGGCTTCACAGCAGGAGGTAAGCGACAACCGCGGCCTGGAGAGGGTTAACACAGGCTGGGGTCGCTGCTCACCTCCCCCGTGTGCGGCCGTGGCTGTGTCTCCTCTCCAGGCTCTGGAGATTTGTACACTGAACAGCGTGACTCAAGCTGTGTGAGTGCAGGGATTCCGTGGTTGCTAGGAATCAATTTGCCTCACTGTGTCCATGTGCATGCCTCACTGTGCCCATGCCTCACTGTGCCCATGCCTCAGTGTGCCCATGCCTCACTGTGCCCATGCCTCACTGTGCCCATGCCTCACTGTGCCCATGCCTCAGTGTGCCCATGCCTCACTCTTTCAATGCCTCACTGTGCCCATGCCTCACTGTGTCCATTTGCATGCCCCACTGTGTCCATGTGTCACTGTGTCCATGCCTGACTGTTTCCATACTTCACTATGCCCATGCCTCACTGTGCCCATGCCTCACTGTGTCCATGTGCATGCCTCACTGTGTCCATGCATCACTGTGTCCATGACTCACTGTTTCCATGCCTCACTGTTTCCATGCCTTACTGTTTTAATGCCTCACTGTGCCCATGCCTCACTGTGTCCATTTGCATGCCCCACTGTGTCCATGCGTCACTGTGTCCATGCCTGACTGTTTCCATGCTTCACTATGCCCATGCCTCACTGTGCCGATGCCTCGCTGTGCCGATGCCTTGCTCTGTCCATGCCTCACTGTGCCCATGCCTCACTGTGTCCATTTGCATGCCTCACTGTGACCATGCGTCACTGTGTCCATGCGTCACTGTTTCCATGCCTCACTGTGTCCATGCCTCACTGTGCCCATGCCTCACTGTGCCCATGCCTTTGTGCCTTTTCGGCACAAAAAAAATGTGCTGAAAAACTTGGCTTATACTCGAGTATACACGGTAAATCTCTTTCCCATTTCAACATATGGGCATTTTTGTTATTTGGTTGGGAAGATAGTATATTATAGAAGAAGGAAATACCTTTTTTATTATGGCCCTTATGATGAGAGAGGTATTCCCATATGGTCAATAACAATTCTATCATACTATTAGGATTAAAATCCTTTAATTGTTTACATTTTGCAAGCTTACTCGTGATAATGGGCCAGATTCAGAAACGTTAATAGTTCGGCGTATATCGAGATATGCCGCGTAACTTCTAAGATGCGGCGGCATATCTTTTTTCTGTATTCAGAAAACAAGATACGCCAGAATTTAGCTAAGATACGAGCGCCGCAAGTCTCTTACGCCATTGTATCTTAGTTGCATATTTACTCTGGCCGCTATGTGGAGCTTCCGTCGATTTACGCGTTGATGTAAATTAGGTAGATACACCGATTCACGAGTGTAGTTGCGCCCAGTGTATCTATTTGTGTCATTTACGTAAGGCGTCGGACCGGCGTAAAGTTACCCATGCAAATATGAGGCGCAGGCAAAGTTAAGAATGGACGTCGGGACAGTGTTGTATTGTACGTCGTTTACGTTGTTTGCGTAAGTCGATTCAGAATGGGGCTGGGCGTAAGTTACGTTCACGTCGTTTTCATTGACTATTTGCGACATGATTTCGTGCATTGCGCACTGGGATATGTCGACGGACGGCGCATGCACCGTTAAAAAAACGTAATTTTTGTGGGGTCACGATGATTTTACATAAATCACGCCCCCATCTTCCACATTTGAATTGCGCGGGCTTACGCCGACACATTTACACTATGCCGCCGTAACTTACAGCGCAAGTTGTTTCTGAATAAGGAACCTGGCACTGTTAGTTACGGCGGAGTAGTGTGTCTCAGATACGTTACGCCGGCCTAAAGATACGCATTTGTATCTGAATCTGGCCCATTATTTTTAAAGTTTGAGGGTAAATTCTCATATAGGTTATATAAGAAATCTGGTGTAGAACTTTACATCTTGCATCCTTTATTTTTGGTTATTCCTTATTTCTATTCCCCTCCCTTACTTGTATTTCCTTCCAGTTGTATAGGCTGCATCAATGAGGAACTTGATGACCTCCCAGTCCTAGAGTATGTACCCATCAGGGATAGGCTGGTCTAGGTCATCAAGTTCTAAATATATTTCCAATGTTTGCCTTTACAGTTTTATTGTACTACAAATGTTGTATGATGATTGCAGCAATCTTACTTGTTATAATTATATTAAATCTGATAAAAAAAATTGGAAGAAAAAAGAAAAAAAGAAATGGAAACCCTTATCCCGCGTACACACAATCACTTTTTGTGATAAAAAAAAAAAAAAAAAGATTGTGTGTGGGCAAAACATTGTTTTATGTCTTAAAAAAAACGACCAAAAAAAAATTCGAACATGCTTGAATTTTTGGTGTCGTTTTTCAAAATGTCGTTTTTTGTGTCATAAAAAGTGATGGTGTGTGGGCAAACCGACGTTTAAAACGACGTTTTTAAACCTGCGCATGCTCAGAAGCAAGTTATGAGACGGGAGCTTCAATGGAATAGAGTGCCGTCAAACGTGGTGTACGTAACCGCGCTTTGCTAGAGCTTTTTGGAAAAACAATGGTGTGTAGGCAAGTTTGAAAAACGTCATTTTGTTTTGTGAGATAAAATTACTTTTTTTTTCATCACAAAAAGTGATCGCGTGTACGCGGCATAACCCTGACTACTAGTTCCTGCCTAATCCATATTTGTTTATACATTGGGCCAGATTCTGGTAGAGTTAGGCTGGAGCATCAGTGATACGCCAGCATAACTCTCACTTTGAGCCGGCGTTTCTGTTTTCTGTAAGCAGAAAACAAGAAACGCCGGGTTGGAGTTCCTATACGAGCGACGTAATTGTATTTCGCCGTCGTATCGGAACTGCAATTTTAAAAATGGCGCTCGGGGGGTTCCCGCTGATTAATGCCGAGAATATGTTAATCAGCGAGAATCGGCAATTCACGATCGTATTCGGGCCCGACGCAGTGACTTTCTGACGTTTCCGTAAGAGATACGCGGCGTAAAGAAAAACCAGCCCACTAGTGGAGTATCCTATGTTAAGTATGGCCGTCGTCATCGCGTCGAATTTAAAATGTTCACGTCGTTTGCGTAAAACGTCCGTGAATGGGGATTGACGTCATTGACGTTCCCTGACAGAATTAGGAGCATGCGCACTGACAGTCGACGCATGCGCAGTACGTTCGCCGCGGGATCGCGCCTAGTTATAATAATACACGCCCCTCTACCCGCCCAATTTGAATTCCGCTGGCACATTTTCGCTACGCCGCCACAACTTTAGGAGCAAGTGCTTTGTAAATGACAGTTCTTGCTCCTAAAGTTTCGGCGGAGTAACGTAAATGAGAAACGTTACTCCAACAAAAAGATGCGCCCATCTACCTGAATCTGGCCCTATAAGTGCAAATGGAATTTGGCAGAGCTGAGAGCTATCAATGTGCAATGCTGAAGTTCCCCGAACTGAATGTTGGCTTTATCTATGTTCTTGCTCGTTATGTAATCAGTACTTTGGAGAACAAATGCTTGACATGTTTGATCGGTGTCACAGTGACCTAGAGTTATCTGGAATAAGTTTTGTATTTACTCTAGTGGCAGCAAAGAACTTACAGCGGATCATCACTCCACAATACTCCTTTATACCAGTGGTCTCCAAACTATGGCCCGGGGGCCAGATGTGGCCCTTGTTAGCTTTAATCTGGCCCTTTTGGGCACTATTTCCCCAATTGACACCAATGATGGGGTAATATTGACCCCCCTACTGACACCATCAATGGGGCACTATTTATACCACTGATGGGAACTGATGTTGGGGCATTTTCTACTCCCACTGACCACAGCCTGGCCCCGCTAAAGCCTGAAGGACAGTAAACTGGCCCTTTGCTTAGACCGCTTGGAGACCCATGTTTTATATCATAGTAATTCTACTCTCTTACTTAATCTAAAAAAACAAACACTGATGCCCCAAGAGGCATTAGCTGTGGCATACACGGCAATGGAATAAGAAGGACTTTGTGCCTCATCATCAGGGGACGGGCTGCAAGCAGCAGTAAGAGACAGCCATCTCCTGATGACAAAGAAAGGAAGATGGAAACAGAGCATTGGATCACAGCACAATGCTGGATTGAGAATAACCAAGCTTAAGAGGTAATAGGGGTTGGAAAAGTTTACTAGAGTTGTTTTAGTGCACTTGCAACTACGCTGTTGAGTACTGTGATATTTTTTATTTGCAGTAACAATTTTTAGGATTGTTCTTCAGGATAAACCCCCTTCTTCTAATGCCCCATACACACTGCGGTGAGAGCTTTTCGTCGGGAATCCTGACCGTGTGTATGCTCCATCAGGAAGGATCTGCAAAAACCATACAAAAAACATTTGTCTGTATGCTTTTCCGACGGGAAAAAACATGCATGCTCGGAAGCAATTTGACACATGCTCGGAAGCATAGAACTTCATTTTGTCGGCTTGTCATAGTCTTTTACGTCACCGCGTTCTTGGCAGTCAAAAGTTCACCAGACTTTTGTGTGACCGTGTGTATGCAAGGCAGGGTTGAGAGGAATTTTGGCGGGAAAACCACTTGTGTGTATGTGGCAAAAGCTAAGGTATGAATGGCCAGCTTATGTCTTTTAATTAAGTAGTCAAATTGATGCAACAACACTTGGCTAAGCTGTGAATAGAGAGACCTGATATACTTATATTGGTGTCTATATGTATCAGTAAGTTAGTCTTGCTTGGCTTATAGAAATGGGACTATTATATGTGACACTACACTAAGCTATTGTAGCACCCTCTAGTTAGTGTGTTAGAGAGATCGTTTTTTTTTTTATCTCTGTGCAGTGTAAGTAAATTGTTCAGGCTTGGCTGGCAGCCAAGCCTGTGTTTTTTTTCTGGGTCAAGGTTTGAGTGACTCGAAGAGGCTGATATGACTCACAGGCAGTATCACTGAGGCCTCCCCCTACTTCTAGAAACTTGGAGAAGATTCTAGAAGGATGTGAACTGAGGTAAGGAGCAGCTGCCTGGAGTATTCTGAGGACCCTGATTAATCCCCAACAGATAAGTTGGCTGAGAACCCATAAATATTTATGGCAGCTCCTCCTAACCCTTGTCCTCTTGTAATAGAAGGTTCTCCAACCTTCTAGACACCAGAGGGAGGCAACAGAGAGCTGCCAGGATGAGTAATCCAGTCCTAGCCTCTAGTAACCCTGACCTAATTTAATGACTTTAATGACTGGTTATTTCTGGCCAGAATATGTTTTTTCCTACTCACACACTAGTAGCACACACTGGAGCAGGGGTAGGCAACCTCGGAACTCCAGCTGTGGTGAAACTACAAAACCCATCATGCCTCTGCCTCTAGGAGTTATGCTTGTGATTTTCAGGGTCTTGCAATGTCTTCTGGAACTTGTAGTATCACCATAGCTGGAAGGCTGAGGGCTGAGTTATGATTGTGATTTTCAGGGTCTTGCAATGTCTTCTGGAACTTGTAGTATCACCATAGCTGGAGGGCTGAGGATGCCTACCCCTGCACTAGAGGGTGCTACACCAGTTACTACTGTGGGCTCCCTCACCCTATGTGGCCCCCGAGATCTCCTTCATGACAACCAGAAAATCTCAGAAGGCGGTTCGGGAGGTGGAGCCAGGGACACCATGTGGGAAGTAGAGCCAAGGACAACATGCTGGCCAGTACCGCAGATGGAGGATTGGGCAGGCAGGAGTGGGAGACAGAATAGTTTACCCTAATGATAGATTACGTTATACTTCCACTGCATCATCCCAAGGGCTGGTGCAATTGGACTATAATTCATCTATTTTCTACAGTAGCATCCTGGTGTAGGTGCTGTTGTGGAAATTTTATTAAGATGTATTTAATATGTATTGTCACAGTGTCTCCCGGGGTAAGTTCTCCCGCAGCTCACTCTAAAGAGCGCAATTGGGCAGTGACGCTGGTTGAGTCCTGTCTGGTAGTGGAAAGCTTCCTGAGGTTGCAGAGAGGTGTTTGCAGAGTGGGGATATGTTTGCCAGCGAAGGGTCCCTGTGCAATGCACAGACGTTCGTCTTTGCAAAGAAATTATCGTTTATGAGAGGATGTGCGCTCATGTTGCCCTTGTGTGCCTGTGAAAGAGAATTATTCAAATTATTGACACAAGACTTGTGCTGTGTTACTGGCTCAAATACAGCAGCAAGAAATGAACAGACTGGTTTCTTTAGTTCCCGAGAGTAAGAGAGACTGAATTTTAGCCGCCCGTCAGATTTTATTGCCAGATGACATCACAAAACACATGCATGCTGATAGGTTCACATGATACAGACACACCCATTTTACCCTCCCATCTAGCCATTGACCCACCCATCATACGCCCCTATATACGCCCTCTTGAGAGTACATGTCAAACCCTTTGTCCAAAATCCATACACAGGGGTTTCCCACTGAAATCCACAAGAAGCAACACTCCTTTCCTGATGGGATGGGCTAGAAGGGGGAGGAACAGTTCTCTTGAAACAAGACTCTCAAAGCTGCTTCAAATCCAAAGACAAGAATTCCCTTTCAAAGTCACAAACTCGAAATGTAGAGTGTGGGGGAGGGGGTTCCTTCCTCTTGAAAGTCCATCTCTGTTCTATAGAGTGAAGCGTCTAGGAATTCAGCATAAAGGAGGGGCCGTAATTAGGAGTGAGTGGGGGAGGAGGGATAACTTCCTCTTGAAAGGCCTTTCTGTATTTCCATATAAACTTGGCTTCCAGATTGAAAAACAATATCTAATGAATGTTTTATAAGGAAAATAGGCGCTTATTGTGATACATAATTTCATACATGCATATATAATGTATTGTGTATAAAAAACAATATGAAAATATAAAAAGAAATTAAAGGAATATAAACCGAGAAACATTTTAGTGGTTCTAATAAAATAATAAGTTTAACTTATCAAATAGGGATTTTAAACAAATCTATCACACCTGATTAACACATGGGGGGGGGCATGGCGTGCCTCTGCAGATAATCTCCCATCCACAGGAACGGTAGTATAATCCAGGTATGTGTTGTTGTCTGAACAATGCAGAATAAGGATTCACGGCACGCCAACAGCGAAAACAGGAGTCTTTGAATTGTTTTGGTCGGGGAGAGTATCCATGATTTCAAGACCAGCCATGCGCCTTTCTTTGTCTAGCTGAAGATGATGGGATACAGATCCAGGGGGCGGGAAATCATACACACTTCCCCTGCCCAGACACGCCCATAAGACTCCGCTAGTCATTGTTCATTGGTTGTTGTATAACTCCTCCTGCTTGCCTGTGCTTGATTGGCTGATTTGTGAAGCAACCAAGCTCTGTTGTTATATGAATAAAGATTGCTCTGAGGATCAAGAGATGAGTTTGTCGAGCTGTGAAGTTAAGGATGTAAGGATGGTGGTCATGTCTGTTTACATATATGGGAAACAGGGATTAACTAAGATGCATTATACCAAAAGGCTAAAAGGGCTCTCTATTAGCGCTGGAGACATGGATTACACGCAGCGTATAGCCAAAATTAAATAAAAACCTATAATGTCACCAGTGTAATGGGTGCACCCTGTACTGTATGATTGTAAAATAGGTTTTATATAAATAGTAATGTAGCTTACCCAATATTGGAGACACTGGTGAAACTGGCTCCCCCACCCTGCACAGCCAGGCACACTAAATTCAAAAAGTCAGTAAATAGTTCAGTACTTTGTTTTGTTATTTTATTGAGGGGATAAAACTTAGATGGGGAGTATGGATATTATGGGATGCCCACTTGACTTCCAACAACTTCAGGGACAGCTTTTCTTATATTCAGTCTATATACACTCCTCTGCTATCCAGCGATGTCCACGAGTGTCTAAGTCATTTGAGACACTCCTCCTGATTGGCTGAGACACAGCAGCTGCGCCATTGGCTCCTGTGGCTGTCAAAGTCAGTTAGCCAATGAGAGGAGAGAAATAAATACAAAAAAGTTGTGCTAAATAAATGATAAACAAGATCCCATTAGGGAAACAGTGATAAATAAATGAGTTAAGGTGAAAGCATGATCACTACATAATCACTATGGGCCAGATTCACAGAGCCCTTACTCCGGTGTATCTCGCGTTAGACCGGAGTACTTTCAAATTACGCGCGTCGTTTCATTAGTCTGAATCCTCAAACCATGAAACGACGGCTTCGGGCTTCAATCCGACTGGCTTACGTGTTCGTACGCCTTCGGATCTACGCTGCAATAAATTTGCGGCCGCTGGGTGGAGTTCCCGTCGTTTTCCGCGTCGGGGTATGCAAATGAGCTTTTTCCGACGATCCACAAAGTTACGAACGTCATTCGCAATCTCTTACGGCATCTTTAGTCATCTTTTTGCCGCGTAAAGTTATTTCAGCTTTTATCTGGTCTAATATTAGACAGCCCATGTTAAGTATGGCCTTTCCCGCGTGGAATTTCAACGTTTTCCTACGTTTTTTTATATTTTTTACATAAGTCGTCCGGGAATAGGAATGTACGTAAACGACGCTACTCAAACAAAAAATGACGTAACGACATTATTTCGCGCAATGCATGGCAGGAAATTTCTGAACGGAGCATGCGCAGTTCGATCGCCGTGGGGACGCGCCTAATTTAAATGCTTCACGCCCCCTATTCGCGTATTTCCATTCCGCCGCGAGAAATACACTACGCCGCCGTACCTTATGGGCCAAAATCTACTTGAATTCGTCTTAGAGCCAGGTAAAATACGGCGGCATAGTGTATCTCTGATACTCTGCGCCAATGTAATTGTACCTGAATTTGGCCCTATATGTGTAAATTATTGGACCAAAAAGGTCTCAAAAACAAACCAGATGCATGATAAACTGAAACCATAAATGGGAAATTGGGTGAACTATACAACCCAGTGACATGTGAACAATAATATAAATATAAATAAAGTCCAAGGGCCAGATTCACATACACTTAATTTTGCGCTGCGTAATCGAAATACTCTACGCTGTATTTTACCAGGCTCTACATCGAATTCTGCTAGATTTTTGCCCGTACGCTACGGCGGCGTAGTCTATTTCTCGACGCGTATTCGAAATACGCGATTACTGGGCGTGAAGCATTTAAATTAGGCGCGTCCCCGCGGCGATCGAACTGCGCATGCTCCGTTCAGAAATTTCCCGCCGTGCATTGCGCGAAATCACGTCGTTACGTCATTTGTTGTTTGAGTAGCGTCGTTTACGAACATTCCTATTCCCGGACGACTTACGTTAAAAATAATAAAAGAAGTCGGAAAACATAGAAATTCGACGTGGGAACGACGGCCATTCTTAACATGGGCTGTCTAATATTAGACCAGCAAAAAGCTGGTATAGTGAAACGCAAAAAAAAGATGACTAAAGATGCCGTAAGAGATTGCGATTGAAGATCGTAATTTCTGGGATCGCCGGCAAAAGCTCATTAGCATACCCCGACGCGGAAAACGACGGGAAGTCCACCCAGTGACCGCAATTTTATTTCAGCGTAGATCCGAAGGCGTACGAACACGTAATCCAATCGAATTGAAGCCCGCAGCCGTCTATTGAGGTTTCCGACTAGCTAAAAATGCGCGTAATTTTAAATGACTCCAGTCTAACACCAGTTAGACAGGAGTTACGGCTCTCTGAATCTGGCCCCAAATGTAATTTAACCACTTAAGACCCGGACCAAAATGCAGGTAAAGGACCTTGCCCCTTTTTGCGATTCGGCACTGCGTCGCTTTAACTGACAATTGCTTGCGACGTGGCTCCCAAACAAAATTGGCATCCTTTTTTCCCCACAAATAGAGCTTTCTTTTGGTGGTATTTGATCACCTCTGCGGTTTTTATTTTTTGCGCTATAATCAAAAATAGAGCGACAATTTAAAAAAAAATGCAATATTTTTTACTTTTTGCTATAATAAATATCCGCCAAAAATATATAAAAAAACTTTTTTTTTCCTCAGTTTAGGCCGATACGTATTCTTCTACCTATTTTTGGTAAAAAAAATCGCAATAAGCATTTATCGGTTGGTTTTCGCAAAATTTATAGCGTTTACAAAATAAGGGATAGTTTTATTGCATTTTTATAAAAAAATTTTTTTTACTACTAATAGCGGCGATCAGCGATTTTTTTCGTGACTGCGACAATATGGCGGACACTTCGGACAATTTTGACACATTTTTTGGGACAGCAAAAAATGCATTTAAATTGCATTGTTTACTGTGGAAATGACAGTTGCAGTTTGGGAGTTAACCACAGGTGGCGCTGTAACTTTCGCTGTGACTGTGTGTGTGTTTACAACTGTAGGGGGGTGTGGCTGTAGGTGTGACGTCATCGATCGCGTCCCCCTATTACAGGGATGACGCGATCGATGCTGCGGCCACAGAGAAGCACGGGGAAGCCGTGTTTACACACGGCTCTCCCCGTTCTTCCGCTCCAGGGACGGATCGCCGCACTGCAGCGGCGATCGGGTCCGCGAATCCCGCGGTCCCTGTCCTGGAGCTTCGGACCGGGTCACGGGCGCGCGCCGCTGGCGCGCGCCCGTGACCCACGGCTGGGTACTAAAATCAACGTATATATACGTTGATGTGCCCAGCCGTGCCATTCTGCCGACGTAAATGTGCAGTAGGCGGTCCTTAAGTGGTTAAAAGCGTAGTTGTGAATCCATAAATGGATGGCAAAATTCTGGAACTAGTGCAATGAAAATCCCAAAATCCAGAAGACCATGCGGATAGAAGAGCCACCACCTCAGATAATACTATGGCCTCGTACACACGAGAGGATATGTCCGCTGAAAACGGTCCGATGGACCGTTTCAGCAGACATCTCCGATCGTGTGTATGGGCTAGCGGACAGATTTCTCCACCCGACAGATTTCAAAGCATGCTTTGAAATCTATCGGGTGGGAATGTGTCCGCCCGACATGTCTGCTGGTTAGTACACTTACCAGCAGACATGTCGTCCCGCACCGCCGTCACACCGCCGCCGAATGGATTCGGCGCATGCGCGGAAGTGTTTTACTTCCTGGTGCGGTGACGTGGCGGCGTCAACGTCACCGCCACGTCACCGCGCCGTCCGCCGGCGGGGAATTTGATCCGATGGTGTGTACACGCCATCGGACCAAACTCCAGATCGGACATATCCGATGGAAACGGTCCGCGGACCGTTTTCATCGGATATGTCCGATCGTGTGTACAAGGCCTATCTCTTACCAGCTGGATAGATCTCTGTTTAGGGAGTTAAAAAAGGCATGAGACAGATTCCTCTCATCGATATTCCAACAGGGAGATCAGCTTGGATGTAACCTCAATTAGGATGGACCATAAAAGAAAAGGGCTCGCATAAAATTCGAGATGATTTATTGAAAAAGTATAAAAATGCGCACTTCCAATTATTCAATCGTTCAATGGCATGTAAATCAAAATCGAGCCGGCCGGCTCCTCGATGTGCCTCCCCGTGTCTTTTGGGTGCAGCTGGTGTCGTGGTGACACTAACTGCACCAGCTGAACCCAGAAGACACGAGCAGGCACATCGAGGAGCCGGTCGGCTCGATTTTGATTTACATGCCCATGCCTCACTGTGCCCATGACTAGACTGACGTTTAACATGGGAGTCTATGGAAGGGGGGCCCAGCTTTGAAAAATCGTTGCTCCCCTGCCGTAGGTGTCCCAGACAACAAACTTTGTACACTTGCACAGGAGAAATGGGGCTACATGTGTGCCAGGTTTCGGGTCCAGGGGACCTATAACCATCTGGTACCAGGTCCCCAAAATCACCAGAGAAATTACCATTTAACATGGGAGTCTATGGAAGGGGTGCCCAGCTTTGAAAAATCGGTGCTCATTGGCCATAGGTCCCCCGAACAAGAAACATTGCACACTTGTAGAGGAAGAGTAGGGCTACATGTGTGCAAAGTTTGGGGTCTGGTCAGTACCGGGTCCCCAACGTCCTGGAGATCAGGTGCAAAAAGGTGACCCGAGTAGCCAGGGGAGGGCTGGCAGGGGGGCCAGGGTGGAAAGCTCCCCCCGGGCTGGTGACACTATTCACAGCCACCGCCCGCCACTACCAAATGCTGTTTTTGCAGAGCAGGAATATGCCTGCTGGAGCTCTGGTAACACAGGTCACGGCTGCTGCTCACCTCCCACTGTGCAGCCGTGCCTGTGTCAGCTCTGAGGTAGATGGCTGCAGACCTGAGCTATGTCTCGTCTCACACATAGCTCAGCCTTAGCGCACACCAGCGCTGACATCCTCTTCTCTCTCTGCATAGACACGAGGACTCTGTTGTAAGGGGGCCTCTGTGTGGACTCTGATGTAAGGGGGGGCCTCTGTGCGGACTCTGATGTAAGGGGGGACTCTGTGCGGACTCTGATGTAAGGGGGGCCTCTCTGCGGACTCTGATGTAAGGGGGGCCTCTGTGCGGACACTGATGTAAGGGGGGACTCTGTGCGGACTCTGATGTAAGGGGGGCCTCTGTGCGGACTCTTGTGATAATGAAAAATCTTAGACTGTTTTCCTCGATCCATCACTTTTCCACACTCTATGGGCCACTTGACTGGACTTGCCCCCCCAGGCCTAAGGCTGCCAGCCTCCCCTGCAAGTAGCCGAGCCAAGGGGGGCATTTTCAGTGCAAAGAAATGTGCTGAAAAACTCGGCTTATACTCGAGTATATACAGTATATATGTAGGGCCTAAATTACTATCATGTTTTGTTTTTATGATCATACGCAATGACATTTTTAATTGTTTGTAATAAATTACTATTTCTAATTGAATTTATGTGGTCAAGTCCTTTTCTGGTACCAGTTAAAGTCTGTGGCCCAGATTCAGAGAGAATTAGATTCTCGTAGCGTATCAGAAATACACTACGCCGCCGTTTTTTACCTGGCTCTACGTGGAATTCAGGTAGATTTTGTCCAGTAAACGACGGCGGCGTAGTGTATTTCTCCCGTCGCAAACCATCTGCGCGAGTAGGGGGCGTGAAGCATTTAAAATAGACGCGTTCCCGCGGCGATCGAACTGCGCATGCTCCGTTCGCAAATTTCCCGCCGTGCATTGCGCAAAATCACGTCGTTACGTCGTAGTAGCGTCGTTTACGTACATTCCTATTCCCAAACGAGTTACGTTAAAAAAAAAATAATAATTTCAAATCGACGCGGGAACGACGGCCATACTTTACATGGGTTACGCACTGTTAGACCAGCAAAAAGCTCCTCTAACATTACGTAGCCAAAAAATGACGTAGGCGATTGCGAGGGACACTCGTATCTTCGTGGATCGCCGTAAAAACTAATTTGCATACCCCGACGCATGAAAACGACGCGAACTCCTCTCAGCGGCCGCAAAAATATCGCAGCGTAGATCCGAAGGCTTACGAAGACGTAAGCCTCTCGGATCGAAGCCCGAAGCCGCCGTATCATGGTTTGAGGATTCAAACTAGTGATACGGCGCGCGAAATTTGAAATTACTCCTGTCTAACACCAGTTAGACAGGCATAATTGCTCTGTGAATCTGGGCCTGTTACTTTTTGCCTTTTCTTCTATGTTTGTTTTGGATGAGGTACTAACACAAAGCCCAATTTAAAAATATATTAGTCTTGCAGTAAACTTTAGCCAGCAATTTTGACAAGCTAGAATTTAGACGCTGGGCATATGGGTGGCAAACAGTATTTTTTTTTGGGGGAGGGGGACATTTGCCTGCTATACTCTACAGCTGGCGGTATAAAAATAGAAGAACATCGTGCTGGAATAGCTAGATGGAATAGCTAGCTGGTTCTAGAAGTGCAAAAATGCTAGCTTTGTCTGATTTGGGGGATGTGTAATGATAGGGAGTGCTGTGAATGGTGTAACTTTACCGCTTGAGGACCGCCGCACGATGATTTACGTTGACAAAATGGCACGGCTGGCAGGCGCGTCGTTAGAACCTGGCTGAGTAGGCTGGAGCCCCGAATGTGCCCCCGAAAAGCCCAGAGTCTCTATAATTCCCAATAGCATAGTTAGCCCCAAGCCGTTTTCACAGGCAACGGGGAACAATATCACGCTTAAGCAGCGCGGTTGTGGCCGACGGTATTGACTTACAAATAGTCCCGCCTCCGGGGACCCGGCTCTTATGATGGACGTCCCACTAGTCCAATGCAGAGAACGAGGGACGTGTGACGTCCATCATAGGCGCCGCCAGGTCCAGGAGGAGGCGGGAATGACACTGTGGCCGCGCTGGGCACGGAGATTCCTGTTCCTGTGTCGTCGGGCAGAAGAGCGAGCGGCTCTCATGTCATCCTGGCTCGACTCTCCCCCTGATGCGTGCAGCGGCAGCCTGCTGTGAAGTGGTCAGAATGAGCTGTCTAGGCTACACTACAAGTAAGGCAGGTAAGGCTGAGCTGCAGAGGTCACATGTCACAGGGGTCTTTATATGTGTCAGGGCCCAGGGGGGGATCAGTGTATATATGTGTCACCATGGGGGGGGAATCAGTGTATATATGTGTCACCAGGGGGATCAGTGTATATATGTGTCACCGGGGGGATCAGTGTATATATGTGTCACCGGGGGGATCAGTGTATATATGTGTCACCGGGGGGATCAGTGTATATATGTGTCAGGGCCCAGGGGGGGATCAGTGTATATATGTGTCACCATGGGGGGGGAATCAGTGTATATATGTGTCACCGGGGGGATCAGTGTATATATGTGTCACCATGGGGGGATCAGTGTATATATGTGTCACCATGGGGGGGGGAATCAGTGTATATATGTGTCACCATGGGGGGATCAGTGTATATATGTGTCACCGGGGGGATCAGTGTATATATGTGTCACCGGGGGGATCAGTGTATATATGTGTCACCATGGGGGGATCAGTGTATATATGTGTCACCATGGGGGGGGGGGAATCAGTGTATATATGTGTCACCATGGGGGGATCAGTGTATATATGTGTCACCGGGGGGATCAGTGTATATATGTGTCACCGGGGGGATCAGTGTATATATGTGTCACCATGGGGGGATCAGTGTATATATGTGTCACCATGGGGGGGGGAATCAGTGTATATATGTGTCACCATGGGGGGGGGAATCAGTGTATATATGTGTCACCATGGGGGGATCAGTGTATATATGTGTCACCGGGGGGATCAGTGTATATATGTGTCACCATGGGGGGATCAGTGTATATATGTGTCACCATGGGGGGGGGGGAATCAGTGTATATATGTGTCACCATGGGGGGGAATCAGTGTATATATGTGTCACCACATATATACACCGCCGCATCGTACTAGAGCAAGTGCCGTATTCTCTAAGCATTTGCTCCGTAGTTTGCGTTGGCGTAGCGAAAATGGCCCAGCGTAAGCCCGCGTAATTCAAATGGGGCGGCTTGTATTTAAATTAAGCACGCCCCCGCATCGAACGAACTGCGCATGCGCCGGCCGGGGGAAAAGCCCAGTGCGCATGCTCCAGCTCACGTCGGAAAGCGTCGTTGAAACCGACGTCAAAACGACGTGATCGTCACTACGCAATGCCCTATTCGCGAACGAGTTAGTAAAACGACGTAAGCGACGGAAAAAGCCGACGCTGACCAGGGAGAAAGCCTTGCATTACTGTGTGGAGTTACAGACAGAAGAACAGGAAGTGAGGATTTCTCAGAAGAAATAAGGACATTTAAAGCAAAATGGAAGGATGAGGTAAGTGAAGGAGGACTGCACTAAGGTAAAGGAAGCTATTTAGGGAAAAATAAATTGTATCTTTACAACCCCTTTAAGTGGTTAAATGTGTTATACTAAATCTTGTGCATATACAAATAAAGTGCATAGTGCTTATCTACTGTAAATACTATAACTATTAATGATTAATTGATAATTCAGTGCTAATATGAGTGATTCAAATAACAAAAACAAATATTTCATAAAAAAAAAGTCCATAAATCTTTTGTGATGTAACTTCAGTCTTTCCACCCTCACCAATGGCAAACTTCATGAAAACACCCAGGGGAAGCAAGTGAAATTCCTACTCACCAGACCACCGTGACCAGATGGGGCTTTTCTATATGGCTCTGTGGTTTTTCTGGCATATCAGAGGAGATGTGGCTGGAATCTTGCTAATACTCCACCGCAATATCAGTTGAAAAAATAAAAAAACAGGGCCATAGCGTAATACATGTGCCAAATGGGCGCTTACATTGGTAGGAGCCTTTCCTCGGCACGGAGGTTTAACCAGTTCCCTACCGAGCCATAGTAATATGATGTCAGCAGAAACCTTGTCTCCCTCCGGGTGGACGTCATACGACGTCCTGGGCCTCCCGGCCGCCGCCGGCGCGCGCACCCACACCATTGTTCGGGACCCGGTGTGCGTTGATGGCGGCCGCGATTTGTCTGCAGAGCACCCGCGATCACGGCAGGAGTGTGGATCTGTGTGTGCACAGTACAGAGGAACACACATCGGTCTCCTCCCCTTGGGAGTCCCCCTCCCCCTACAGTAAGAATCACTCCCAGGGAACATATTTAACCCCTTGATTGCCCCCTAGTGTTAACCCCTTCCCTGCCAGTCACATTTACACAGTAATCAGTGCAGTTTTACAGCACTAATCGCTGTGAATGGTCCCAAAAATGTGTCAAAAGTGTCCGATATGTCCGTCGCAATGTCAGGGTCACAATAAAAATCGCAGATCGCTGCCATTTCTAGTAAAAAATTAAAAAAAATGCAATAAAACGATCCCTTATTTGTAGACGCTATAACTTTTACACAAACCTATCAATATACGCTAATTGCTATTTTTTTATCAAAAAATGGAGAAGAATAGGTATCGGCCTAAACTGAGGAAAAAAAATGTTTTTCTGAAAAAAAAAGTGTTATTTATTAAGTCAAAAAGTAAAAAATATTGTTTTTTTTTTTCAAAATTGTCAGTATTCTTTTGTTTATAGCGCAAAAAATAAAAATTGCAGAGGTGATCAAATATCACCAAATGAAAGCTCTATTTGTGGCAAAAAAACCATAAAGGTTTCATTTGGGTACAATGTTGCATGACAGCGCAATTGTCAATCAACATGCGACAGCGCTGAAAACAAAAAATTGTTCTGGGCATGAAGGAGGGTAAAAATGCCCTGTATTGAAGTGGTTAAAAAATGTATCACCAGGCAAATGGAAGGTATGGCCGCCGTCCTCCTGCTGTACTGATCGTTGTGCGTTCTACTGGACACTTCCTGATGACGTTGTAAAGAGGAAATGTACGTTGAGGCGCTTCCGGCCGCTTCCGGTTTCTGTCTCACCATGGCGGTGGAATGCATGCCGATTAACCACCTAAGACCCAGACCATTATGCAGGTAAAGGGCCCGGACAGTTTTTGCGATTTGGCACTGCGTCGCTTTAACTGACAATTGCGCGGTCGTGCGACGTGGCTCCCAAACAAAACCGGCGTCCTTTTTTTCCCATAAATAGAGCTTTCTTTTGGTGGTATTTGATCACCTCTGTGGTTTTTATTTCTTGCGCTATAAACAAAAATAGAGCGACAATTTCGAAAAAAAATCTATATTTTTAACTTTTTGCTATAATAATTATCAACCAAACAAGACACATCGGACAATTTTGACACATTTTTGGGACCATTGTCATTTTCACAGCAAAAAGTGCTATAAAAATGCATTGTTTACTGTGAAAATTACAATTGCAGTTTAGGAGTGTGTGTTGCTAACTGTAGGGGGGCGGGGCTGGATGTGTGACGTCACTGATCGCCTTTCCCTATATCAGGGAACAGACGATCAGTGACATTGCCACTTTGAAGAACGTGGAAGGTGTGTTTACACTCATCTCTCCCCGTTCTTCAGCTCCTGTGACTGATTGCGGGACACCGGCAGCGATTGGGTCCGCGGTCACGGAGCTTCGGACCGGGTCGCGGGTGCGTGCCCACAGCGCGCACGCACGACCCACCGCTGGGCACTTAAAGGAAAAGTAAAGGAATGTCCTCAACAGGTGCTCTTTGCGATGCTCTTTATTACCCAGCCGGGTAAAAACAGTAAACTTGTGGTGAGGAAAGTAAAGTTGAAGAAGAAAGGAGAACAGCAGATTCAGGCGTGATGATGTGGGATTAGTGTACCCGGACAGGCCTCTCTCACTGACCTGGCAGCCGGAGTATCACTCGAACATTTGTAGGATAAAGTCTCTTCCACAGACCCTCCTTGGTGAACTTGAGGAAAAGTCTCTGCCACAGACCCTCCTTGGTGAACTTGAGCTTGAGGAAAAGTCTCTGCCACAGACCCTCCTTGGTGAACTCTGCCTCAGGCCCCCTCTGATTTGTAGTTACAGAGATAATCCTTCTTAGGTGAATTACGCCTGAATCCTCCTTCAACTTGTCGCCCACGTACCGACCTGACAGGTGATCAATCCCTCAGTGTCTGGCTACCTCAATCCCCGGTGGTTTGTCAAGGTCCTTTTGGATCGCCAGCCTCTCAGTGGCACTCCTCAGACGGACTCCCCACCGAACAGCAGTACAGCTTGGGATCCTCAAAGGTGGGAACCCAGTCGCACACTGGGTCCCTGACGCTGTTCAGATGCTCCGGGCCAACATGGTCCCGGAACCAAGAACACTGCGTGGCACGCACGCCCCAGCCAGGTAGGCCATATCGCCGGGGCGCCGTGACGTGGCCACCCTAAAGGTGGGCGCCACACTCGAAGAAGAACAAGGCCCAGAAGCCACGGCGTCTGCCCCATAAATATCCCTCCCCAGCATGCACAGCGAGGCCAAACCCTCCTGATTGGCTGCTGGGAAAGAGCACCCAAACCTTGACTCCACTGCTGCCACCTACTGCACAGGGTTTGGAAGAACACCCCAGCACAACAGAATGAGCCAAGCTGAGACAGAGACCCTGTTTTGCACATAACAATTTGGATCAGAGTTTAACTACACTCTGATCTCCCTCTAAATTTAACTAGCACCGGTACCTAAAGTACCCAGGCGCTACACCATCATCCCTGTCAGTGGAGGCTGCTGAGAGGTCATGAGCTATATCGGGGTTACACATGAGAGGTGAGGCGTGAGGAGGAGAAGAATTGTGTCCCTTGTGTGCGGCTTTCAGAGGGTCTTGCCAATGGGCTTAGTGGTGAGAGGTTAAACGCCTTGTCAAGCATGTGGTACCTAAATGGCTGGTGTTTTTGCTATCCTTGACCTTCTTGCGGCAGAGATTGAAATTACAGCAGTGCGATGGGCTGCACATGTGCTAAAAAAGGCCCAGACAGCTGAGCTGTGAGAAGTGGTCCAGGAGATAACAGCTCCACAATCTCATGGAATAGGGTGGCTGCTCTCTACTGTTCCATTGGCTGCATCTGGAGGACATACTGCTTTGTTGGGGTTGTGCCTCCCCCTCACTTTCCTCCTCTGCTCTATCCGGCACCCAAGTCACGTCAGTTACATCATCATCATCATCCCCTCCATTCTCATCATCACTGGAGCCAATTTGGCAATACATAACTGCCAATTGTTTATTAGTGTTCTCCCCTCTCTGTTGGCTCATGTTAGTCCCTTCCTCTACCTCAGAACCAACATCAGGATGTAATGTTTTTTTGTAATTTTTACCTGACGCGTTTCGTCACCGTTCACACATAACAGGGATTTGCAATTAGCGGTCCTCCACCTGGTGCAAAACTACAAGTCCCATCATGCCCCTGCCTCTGGGTGTCATGCTTGTGGCTGTCAGAGTCTTGCTATGCCTCGTGGGAATTGTAGTTCTGCAACAGCTGGAGGCCCGCTAATTGCATATCCCTGACATATAAGGTATAGAATCGGGTGTACAAGGCCGGTTTAAATAGCAAATTCCATTGTCATTGTAACAGTATTTTCTAACAAAATCTACAATTCTTTCTCAAATTCTTAATAAAAACACACTATAATACAAATAAATAAAATCTTCATGTATATTAAATATTAAAATATATATATAATATCAGGAAAAAGGCATTTTATCTTCAGAATACTATCATTCCAATAAGGATCTCCCGTAATACAGGGTACTCCATCTAGTGGACATAAGGGGCCAGATTCAGGTAGATGGGAGCATCTTTAATCTTGAGTAACGTTTCTCATTTACATTACTCTGGCGAAATTTTAGGAGCAAGTGCTGTTATTCACGAAGCACTTGCTCCTAAAGTTGCGGCAGCGCATCGCAAATGAGCCGGCGGAATTCAAATTGGGCGGGTACGGGGCGTGTATTATTTAAACTAAGCGCGATCCCGCGGCGAACGTACTGCGCATGCGTCGAGTGTCAATGCATCCCAGTGCGCATGCTCCAAATTCTGTCAGTGAACGTCAATGACGTCACATCCCCATTCATGAAAGTTTTACGCAAGCGACGCAATTTTGTTTTTTTTTCGACGCGATGACGACGGCTATACTTAACATAGGATACTCCACTAGGGGGCTGCTTTATCTTTACGCCGCGTATCGCTTACGGAAACGTCGGAAAGTCACTGCGTCGCGCCCGAATACGATCGTGAATTGCCGATTCCCGCTGATTAACATATTTTTTCAGCGTAAATCAGCGGGAACGCCCCCGGCGCCATTTTTAAATTAAAGTTGCGATGGCGAAATTCAATTACGCCGATCGCATCGGAACTCCAACCCGGCGTTTCTTGTTTTCTGGTTACAGAAAACAGAAACGCCGGCTTAAAGTGACAGTTAGGCTGGAGTATCACTGATACTCCAGCCTAACTCTACCTGAATCTGGTCCATAATGTATTATAGCACTAATCTACACTGTTAAAACCAGTGGCGGCATCTACTGGATATATATAATACAGCACCAACCTACACTGTTAGAATCAGTGGCGACATCTAGTGGATATATATAATACAGCACCAATCTACGCTGTTAGAATCAGTGGTGACATCTAGTGGATATATATAATACAGCACCAACCTACACTGTTAGAATCAGTGGTGACATCTAGTGGATATATATAATACAGCACCAATCTACGCTGTTAGAATCAGTGGCGGCATCTAGTGGATATATATAATACAGCACCAATCTACGCTGTTAGAATCAGTGGCGACATCTAGTGGATATATATAATACAGCACCAATCTACGCTGTTAGAATCAGTGGCGGCATCTAGTGGATATATATAATACAGCACCAATCTACACTGTTAGAATCAGTGGCGGCATCTAGTGGATATATATAATACAGCACCAATCTACGCTGTTAGAATCAGTGGCGGCATCTAGTGGATATATATAATACAGCACCAATCTACACTGTTAGAATCAGTGGCGACATCTAGTGGATATATATAATACAGCACCAATCTACGCTGTTAGAATCAGTGGCGATATCTAATGGATGTTTATAAAAAGGCAATCATGATGAAGAAAAAGAAGAAAAAAAAGATAAATCAAAAGTTGGATATGAAACAGTTTAAATTAAAGGGGTTTTAAAGGTCCAATTTTTCTTCCCTAAATATCTTCCTTTACCTTAGTGCAGTCCTCCTTCACTTACCTCATCCTTCCATTTTGCTTTTAAATGTCCTTATTTCTTCTGAGAAATCCTCACTTCCTGTTCTTCTGTCTGTAACTCCACACAGTAATGCAAGGCTTTCTCCCTGGTGTGGAGTGTCATGCTCGCCCCCTTCCTTGTACTACTGGAGGGTCAGGACACTCTCTGCATTGCAGATAGAGAAAGGAGCTCTGTGTTAGTGGGCATCCTGACTCTCCTGTAGTCAGGACCCCAAAGTCAGGACGCCAAAAAACATTTTTTTTACACCTGGGAAAGGGACTCGGTTTGGAAATAAAATGGAGTATCACAAATAAAGGATATCACAGAACAGGGAAAGATAAAAACACTCCAGGATATAAAGGAAAAAAACAGGTGGAATATCAATGAATGGGACTATCTGCAATTAAAACATCTGGTAAACTCAATACCCTCACCTATTAGAGGTGGAAAGAAATTAACAGCACTATACTGACAGAATTAGAGCTACAAGGAAAACCCTATTTTATAGAGAAATGGGAAAAAAACAAATAAAAAATAAATTTGAAAACCAGCAAGTTGAAAGAATAATAGCATCCATACATAACACTGCTGATATGAATACAATTGAAATGAACTATAAATGCATTTCTAAATGGCATAGGACACCTGAAGTGATTCATAAATTTAGTAAAGACAAAACTCCACTGTGCTGGAGAGAGTGTGGGCAGATTGGAACAACTACACACATATGGTGGGACTGCCCAAAGATAAAGGAATACTGTCAGGAAATCTGGAAATATATGGAAGTGATAACTGAAGAAAAGATATCTAATAGCATACAAGTTTGTTTGTTCCACAAATTAAAATAATCAATCACAAGTTATAGGAAAACATTGGCCCAGATTGACAAAGCACTTACGCTAGGGGTGCCCAACCTTTTGAAGAGCGAGGGCCACTTAAGTGACTTGTTAACCGGTCGCGGGCCACAATGAGCGGAGCGGGTAGATGACAGGCCCATGTCCACTCTTTTGGCCCTCCAATCCGATCTTCCCAGATGGAAGGGGACAAATCTCCCTCCCCTTCTGTTTTTTTTGTGGCTCGAATTAGAGGTAGGTGTGTGGAAAACGGGCCACAAGTCTGTTTACATCTGTGGTTCAATAGAGGTGAATGAAGGGTCCAATTGGGTCAGACTGATCGTGTCAAAGGGCCTAATGCTGCTTTTTACACTGATGCGCTGCAGTTTACCTACACTGTGGCTTTCCTGCGGTTTAGCTGCATTTTGCCATAGGCTTCTATTATATATCCTGCAGGTGTGGTGCACTTCCAGAGCAGGAGGTTGCGGACCACATCAGAGCAGGAGGTCGCGGGCCACATCAGAGGGCACCGCGGGCCACATGTGGCCCCTGGGCCACTGGTTGGGCACCCCTGACTTACGCCAACATATATCAAGTGCAAATGTGCGCCAGCGTATGTGTGCGCCAGACCCACAAACCAATATGCGCCTAAAAACAGGCTACACTCCGCCGACGTAGCTTGCACACGCCGGCATAGCATGGGCGCACATATGGGCTGGACGCACGGTGCTGCTCCCATTGATTAGCCATTTAAACACGCAAATGAGGGAAATACGGCAATTCACGAACGTGCACGTTAGTTGTACATCCTGTGTAAAGTTATTCCCCATAAAGGAGGTGCAACCCTGCAACAGACGTGCACAGGTCAGCTGGAGAGCAGCTGCAGCAGCACCGTTATGGACGAGCAGAGCAACCACACTTGCAAGACAACACATCCGTATGCCAACATGCCAGGGGCAGCCATGGTCATAGAACTACTACTGCGTCCCCAGGCACAGAGGAGGGCACAGTAGAGGATATACCAAACGCACATAAACGTCTTTGGCATGGGGGAATCAGAGGTGTAGGGCATCTGCAGATTCAGCCCTGATGCCATCCTGGAATTAGCCACAGCCCTGCATGATGAAATCACCAGCCAGACGGGACGCTCACATGCGTGCACCCACTGGTCAAGGTACTGGAAACACTCCTTTCCTCGCCATGGATCTTTTCCAACGTACAAGTGGAGTTGTGTCTGGGATGTCCCACAATCCACCATGACAGATGTGTGCACAGGTTGTTCCGCAATCCTCAGACACATGTCCCACCACATCATCAAACCCACCCATGAGCCCTGCGGCAGAAGGCAATGACAGATTTCTACAGAATTGCCAGATTCCCACGCACCACCGGGGCCATTGATTGCACACATGTCGCACTACGGCCCCCCCCCCGTGCCACAGAGCACATATACCGCAATTGGAAGCAGTGGCATTCCATCAACGTACAGGTGATAGCCGATGTCCAATGCCTCATATGGCACATCTGTGCCAAACACCCAGGGCCAGTCACGACAGCTACATACAGTATACTGTCAAAGCAATATCTCAACGGAATTCGAACAAAACGTGTACAGTAGGGATGAGCCGAACAACCCCGCGTTCGGTTCGCACCAGAACGTTCAAACAGACCGACCGTTCGCGCAAACATTTAGAACCCCATTGAAGTCTATGGGACTCGAACTTTCGAAATCAAAAGTGCTAATTTTAAAGCCCAATATTCAAGTTATTGTTGGAAAACGTCTTTGAGAACCCGGGGAATTGCCAAAAAGAACAATAACAAAATAAAAACATGAAACGGTCGTTTCCAGTAAAGGAAAAAATGAAAAAACAATTGATAGTTGCCTGGCCCCTGGGGCAACCCCCGGGTTCAAAAAACAAAAAAACAAAGATACAATAATTAAACAAATAGAAATTAAAGAAAGCATCAAAAATTTGCTCCAAGCAATGATTTCAATGAAAAAAAAAAAAAAAGAAAAATTAAAAAAGTACAAAAGAGTGTCTCTGTAATAACCTAAAACAAAAACACCCACAATAAAAAAGAAAACCCTCCCCCCCAAAAATAAATAGATAACAACCTCCCAGGTAT
>JAJQKJ010001486.1:0-73583 GCA_029574335.1 Rana kukunoris
CTGCCCCCCCAATGTGGGCTTGGTTCGTGTACGGAAAATCCCCCCCCCCTCCCTCCAAAATGTGGGGTCTAGCTTATGGAGCTATAGAATATGCCCCACCCCCCCCAATGTGGGCTATTACGGAATCCCCCCCCCCCCCCCCCAATGTGGGCTAACGGAATGCCCACCCCCCCCTCCCCCCAATGTGGGCCTACGAATGTCCCCCCCCCTCCCCCAAATGTGGGGCTATACGAATGTCCCCCCCCCCCCCCAATGTGGGCTACGAATCCCCCCCCCCCTCCCCCCCAATGTGGGGCTACCGGAATCCCCGCCCTCCCCCAATGTGGGCTAAACGGAATCCCCCCCCCCCTCCCCCCAACTGTGGGCTACGGAAATCCCCCCCCCCCCTCCCCCCAATGTGGGCTACGGATATCCCCCCCCCCCTCCCCCCAATGTGGGCTAAAACGGAAGGGAAAAAAAAAAGAATCCCCCCCCCCCCCTCCCCCCAATGTGGGACTGCCTCTCTATAACGGAATCCCCCCCCCCTCCCCCCAATGTGGGGCTACGGAATGCCCCCACCCCCCCTCCCCCCAATGTGGGGCTACGGAATCCCCCCCCCCCTCCCCCCAATGTGGGCTACGGAATGCCCCCCCCCCCTCCCCCCAATGTGGGCTACGGAATGTCCCCCCCCCCCCCAATGTGGGCTACGGAATCCCCCCCCCTCCCCCCAATGTGGGCTACGGAATCCCCCCCCCCTCCCCCCAATGTGGGCCTACGGAATCCCCCCCCTCCCCCAATGTGGGCTACGGAATCCCCCCCCTCCCCCCCCCCCCCCCCCAATGTGGGCTACGGAATCCCCCCCCCTCCCCCCAATGTGGGCTACGGAATCCCCCCCCCCCAATGTGGGCTACGGAATCCCTCCCCCCCAATGTGGGCTACGGAATGTCCCCCCCCTCCCCCCAATGTGGGCTACGGAATGCCCCCCCCCCCCCCCCCAATGTGGGCTGGGGCGGACGGAATCCCCCCCCGGAATGTCCCCCCCCTCCCCCCAATGTGGGCTACGGAATCCCCCCCCCCCAATGTGGGCTACGGAATCCCTCCCCCCCAATGTGGGCTACGGAATCCCTCCCCCCCAGTGTGGGCTACGGAATCCCCCCCCCTCCCCCCAATGTGGGCTACGGAATGCCCCCCCCCTCCCCCCAATGTGCCCTCCTTTCATGGCTACGGAATGCCCCCCCCTCCCCCCAATGTGGGCTACGGAATGCCCCCCCTCCCCCCAATGTGGGCTACGGAATGCCCCCCCTCCCCCCAATGTGGGCTACGGAATGCCCCCCCTCCCCCCAATGTGGGCTACGGAATGTCCCCCCCCCTCCCCCCAATGTGGGCTACGGAATGTCCCCCCCCCTCCCCCCCAATGTGGGGCTACGGAATGTCCCCCCCCCCCCCCAATGTGGGCTACGGATTGCCCCCCCCCCTCCCCCCAATGTGGGCTACGGAAGCCCTAGCCCTACACCCCTCCCCATATGCGGACTACAGAACCCCTACGCTCCGCCAATGCAGACTACACTGATGGCATCCCAATGTAAAGGGGTAGTAGACTGGGATGGGGCACTAGGTGGAGCCAAAGATTATTGGATATACTATGATCCTCAGCTCCACCTAGTGGCCGTAATGTGGCATTTTCCTGACCCACACTATTCATTTTTGTCCACCAAGTCGCACAGAACAAACGATGTACACACACAGTGCTTTGAAAAAGTATTCATACCCCTTGACATTTCCTGTTACAGCCAAAAACGTAAATGTATTTGTATGGTGCCCCCCGGAGTCCATGCTTTGAAGAATACCCTTTCTCTACAAGTCTTTTTGGGGGGGGTCTCTACCAGCTTTGCACATGTAGAAAGGGACATTTCTGACCATTCTTCTGTGTAAAATATCTCTGTCTCTGTCAGATTGGATGGAGAGCGTCTGTGATCAGCAATTTTCAAGTCTTACCACAGATTCTCAATGGGATTTAGGTCTGTGACTGTGACTGGGCCATTCTAACACATGAATAGGCTTTGATGTAAATCATTCCATTGTAGCTCTGGCTGTACTTTAGGGTCGTTGTCCTGCTGGAAGGTGAACCTCTGCCCCCCCGGTCTCAAGTCTTTTGCTGATTCTAACAGGTTTTCTTCTAAGATTGTCCTGTATTTGTCTCCATTCATCTTCCCATCAACTCTGACCAGCTTCCCTGTCCCTGCTGAAGGAAAGCATCCTCACCACATGATGCTGCCGCCACGTTTCACAGTGAATGGCGTGTTCAGGGGGATGTGCAGTGTTAGTTTTCCCCACACAGAGTTTTTTGTTGAATTTTAGTGTCATGTGACCAGAGCACCTTCTTCCACATGTTTGCCGTGTCCCCTCCCCCCACGTGATTGCCGCGTCCCCCTCCCCCACGTGATTGCCGCGTCCCCCTCCCCCACGTGATTGCCGCGTCCCCCTCCCCCACGTGATTGCCGCGTCCCCCTCCCCCACGTGATTGCCGCGTCCCCCCTCCCCCGCGTGATTGCCGCGTCCCCCTCCCCCGCGTGATTGCCGCGTCCCCCTCCCCCGCGTGATTGCCGCGTCCCCCCCCCGCTGTGATTGCCGCGTCCCCCTCCCCACGTGATTGCCGCGTCCCCCTCCCCCACGTGATTGCCGCGGTCCCCCTCCCCCACGTGATTGCCGCCCCCTCCCCCCGCTCCCCCCCCCGCGTGATTGCCGCGTCCCCCTCCCCCGCGTGATTGCCGCGTCCCCCTCCCCCGCGTGATTGCCGCGTCCCCCTCCCCCGCGTGATTGCCGCGTCCCCCTCCCCCGCGTGATTGCCGCGTCCCCCTCCCCCACGTGATTGCCGCGTCCCCCTCCCCCACGTGATTGCCGCGTCCCCTCCCCCACGTGATTGCCGCGTCCCCCTCCCCCACGTGATATGCCGCGTCCCCCTCCCCCACGTGATTGCCGCGTCCCCCTCCCCCACGTGATTGCCGCGTCCCCCTCCCCCGTGATTGCCGCGTCCCCCTCCCCCACGTGATTGCCGCGTCCCCCTCCCCCCACCGTGATTGCCGCGTCCCCCTCCCCCACGTGATTGCCGCGTCCCCCTCCCCCACGTGATTGCCGCGTCCCCCTCCCCCACGTGTGATTGCCGCGTCCCCCTCCCCCACGTGATTGCCGCGTCCCCCTCCCCCACCGTGTGATTGCCGCGTCCCCCTCCCCACGCGTGATTGCCGCGTCCCCCTCCCCCGCGTGATTGCCGCGTCCCCCTCCCCCGCGTGATTGCCGCGTCCCCCTCCCCCCGCGTGATTGCCGCGTCCCCCTCCCCCGCGTGATTGCCGCGCGTCCCCCTCCCCCGCGTGATTGCCGCGTCCCCCTCCCCCGCGTGATTGCCGCGTCCCCCTCCCCCCGCGTGATTGCCGCGTCCCCCTCCCCCACGTGATTGCCGCGTCCCCCTCCCCCACGTGATTGCCGCGTCCCCCTCCCCCACGTGATTGCCGTGTCCCCCTCCCCCACATGGCTTCTCACAAACTACAAACAGGACTTCTTAGGTCTTTCTTCTTGTCACTCTTCCATAAAGGGCAGATCTGTGGAGAGCACCACTAATAGTTGTCAGTGGACAGATTCTCCCCCCCCTGAGCTGTGCAGCTCCTCCAGAGTTACCATGGGTCCTCTTGGCTGCTTCTCTGATGAACGCTCTCCTTGCCCGGCCCGGTCAGTTTAGGTGGACGGCCGTGTCTTGGTAGGTTTGCGGTTGTGCCGTACTCTTTCCATTTTCCGATGATGGATTGAACAGAAGCTCCGTGAGATCTTCAAAGCTTGGGAGATTTTTTAATAACCTCCCCCCTGCTTTATACTTCTCCACAACTTTATCCCTGACCTGTCTGGTGTGTTCCTTGGACCTTCATGATGCTGTTTGTTCACTAAGGTTCTCTAACAAACCTCTGAGGGCTTCACAGAACAGCTGTATTTATACTGAGATTACATGACACACAGGTGGGACTCTATTTACTAATTAGGTGACTTCTGAAGGCGATTGGTTCCACTAGATCTTAGTTATCAGAGTGAAGGGGGCTGAATACAAATCCCCCTCCCCCCACACACTTTTCACATCTTTATTTGTATCATTTTCCTTCCACAATGATGTGACACTTTGTGTTGTGTCTCACATAAAATACATTTAAGTTTTTGGTTGTGACATGAGAACATGTGGGAAATGTCAAGGGGTATGCATACTTTTTCTAGGCACCGTCTATAGAGGGGTATGAATGCTTTTTCATGGCGCTGTCTATAGAGGGGTATGCATGCTTTTTCTAGGCGCTGTCTATAGAGGGGTATGAATACTTTTTCATGGCGCTGTCTATAGAGGGGTATGAATACTTTTTCATGGCACAGTACACACAGATTTATAGGGTGAAGAGATGGAAGTGTCTGTAGCACAATTGTATCCCCGATTCCCACCGCAGAGGAACCGGGGCCCATGAGCTACACAAATTCTGTAGCAGCCCATTGGCCAGCTGCCGCCATGGAAGGGGGCGGAGCTGAATTTGACGAAGCTGCAAAACTAGAGACCATGAAGGCCCCGCACTGGGGCCCCTGAGACGCTGTGCTGCCATAACTGGGACAATGAAGGACTCTGCCCTGTATTGGGGCCCCTGAGACGCTGTGCTGCCATAACTGGGACCCCAACAGGGACAATGAAGGACTCTGCCCTGTATTGGGGCCCCTGAGACGCTGTGCTGCGATAACTGGGACCCCAACAGGGACAATGAAGGACTCTGCCCTGTGTTGGGGCCCCTGAGACACTGTAGAATATCTGATAGTGATCTTGCATTTCTGGGGCCCCAACACAACCCATGAATTGTACTCGGAACCTCTAACAATTCTATGGCCTGGGGGGCCCCGAGACATTGTACCAATAACAGTGCTGACTTCACACAGGGGGCCAGCAAGGCCTTGCACTGCACTGGGGCCCCTGAGATATACAAAAGGTGACCTCAGATATCTGGGGGGCCCCCATACAATGGTAAACTTGTGTATCTGGGGACCCCCACACAGTCCAATCGGTGTACCCGGGCCCCTACTAAAAATTCTATGACCTGGGGCCCCTGAGACACCGTACAGAGCTAACCTCAGACTGGGGACCCCCCCCCCCAAAAATTTCCTGGGGCACTTGAGTTATTATACTACATAAGGTGCGGACCTTATATTCCTGGGGCCCCCAACAGGGACCATGAAGAAATCAGGTGGGCCATAAGAGACTGTGCCGAGTGCAGTATGGATCTTAGTTTTGGGGCCCCCACAGAAGCCACGAAGGTCCTACACCGTCTTTGGGGCCCCTGAGATGGTGTGCTATATACAGTGGTGACCTTAGATACAAAGGGCCCCAAATAGGGGTCCCCTCAAAGAACTCTGGGCGGGGGGGGCCCTCAAAGAACTCTGGGCGGGGGGGGCCCTCAAAGAACTCTGGGCGGGGGGGGCCCTCAAAGAACTCTGGGCGGGGGGGGCCCTCAAAGAACTCTGGGCGGGGGGGGCCCTCAAAGAACTCTGGGCGGGGGGGGCCCTCAAAGAACTCTGGGCGGGGGGGGCCCTCAAAGAACTCTGGGCGGGGGGGGCCCTCAAAGAACTCTGGGCGGGGGGCCCTCAAAGAACTCTGGGCGGGTCCCCCTCAAAGAACTCTGGGGGGGCCCCAAACAGGGGTCCCCCTCAAAGAACTCTGGGGGGGCCCCAAACAGGGGTCCCCCTCAAAGAACTCTGGGGGGGCCCCAAACAGGGGTCCCCCTCAAAGAACTCTGGGGGGCCCCCTCAAAGAACTCTAGGGGGGGCCCAAACAGGGGTCCCCCTCAAAGAACTCTGGGGCCCCTGGCAATGCTAAAGCCTGGGGCCCCTGAGACACTGCGCTGCATGCAGTCTTGACCTCAGAGGTTTCAGGGGCCCTAAGAAACAGGCTCTGGGGGGCCCTTAGGAGGAATGTCCTTCTGGCAGTCTCAGGGGCCCCATACACGTGGGCCCAACGTGGACCACCTTCCACCTAGATTTGGGGGCCCTCTAAAAATCCATATAAGACATACAGGGGCCCTAATAACGCGGAACACCGGCTCCCTCCACCTTCCATTGTCCCTTACAGGGATCCCCTCACCGTCCTCCGCACCTCCAGCCGGCTTCTTCCTCTGACCTCCACGGCATGAGCAGGGAACCGGTGTCGCCGCATACACACGTCACTTCCGCCAGACGCCGCATGTCTGCCATCGCCCTCTATAGGTTGCTCTCCGGAAACATGGCCGCCCCATGCTTATTGCTAGGGACGATCTCCGGAAATATGGCCGCCGAAACAGAGTGAGTGCGGAAGTGGGATGCGAGAGCATGGTGCAGCCGCCATCTTAGGTAAGGGCAGGCTATGTGACAAAAGAGTATGGAGTCGCCATGTTGGGTGAGGGCAGAAAAGTAGGAACAAAGTGGCTTGTTGAGTGAGGAGAGAGTGTGGAGATATCAGGGTGAAAGGACGAGTTCCAGTCACATTCCCAGTTTCACCAAGAGCCATTTTTGTTTAAAAAAAAAATCAATTTAGTCCTGAAGATTAGTTAAACCCTGCAAAGACTATATATTTTCTGAAGCCAGAGTCCCTGAGGAATAAAATAGCGGTAGTTCCAATTTTTTTTACATCACAAGATATTAGCGCAACAGTTCATGAAATACAACTTTTCAGTAAAAAAAAAACGACACTTGTGTTGTTTTTAGGGACCACAAATGCAATAAATGACATGTTGTGGCCGACAGTTGGCTTCCTATTGTTTGAACCGCTTGCCGATCGTCCTATAGCCGAATGATGGCTACAGTGCAGCCAGCCAGTTCTGGGAGAATGTCATATGATGTTGTACGGATCATGTGATAGCTGTGTCACAGGGACAATCACCGCTGATCACAGATCGGGGTAAAGGGACGATCTCAGCTGATCACAGATCGGGGTAAAGGGATAATCACAGCTGGTCACAGATCGGGGTAAAGGGACGATCTCAGCTGATCACAGATCGGGGTAAAGGGATAATCACAGCTGATCACAGATCGGGGTAAACTGGTAAAGGGACAATCACAGCTAATCACAGATCAGGGTAAAGGGACGATCACAGCTGATCACAGATCGGGGTAAAGGGGCGATCACAGCTGATCACAGATCGGGGTAAAGGGACGATCTCAGCTGATCACAGATCGGGGTAAACTGGTAAAGGGACAATCACAGCTAATCACAGATCAGGGTAAAGGGACGATCACAGCTGATCACAGATCGGGGTAAAAGGGCGATCACAGCTGATCACAGATCGGGGTAAAGGGACGATCACAGCTGATCAAAGATCGGGGTAAAGGGACGAACTCAGCTGATCACAGATCGGGGTAAAGGGACGATCACAGCTGATCACAGATCGGGGGAAAGGGGCGATCACAGCTGATCACAGATCGGGGTAAAGGGACGATCACAGCTGATCACAGATCGGGGTAAAGGGACGATCACAGCTGATCACAGATCGGGGGAAAGGGGCGATCACAGCTGATCACAGATCGGGGGAAAGGGGCGATCACAGCTGATCACAGATCGGGGTAAAGTAAGGTGACCAGATTTTTAAAATGAAATCCGGGGACATATTTTTTTTTCTTTACTAGTAATGGCAACAATCAGCGACTCTGCCCGTCGCCGCTCACCTCACAGCCTCTTAAGTCTTACTCTCCAGGCCCCGGCTACTACTGGGTGGGGAGCGGAGGAAGATCACTCCGCCAGGGAAGGCAAGGAGATAAGCAGGTAGCTGGCCAGGATTTGAGCCAAGGCAGAAGAACATGTGAGCGAAGCTGAATGGGCATGCACCCGAAATTGAAGAAATATTCCCCCCGCTCCGACCAGCACATGATCATCAGAAAGGGGCACAGGTAATGGGGAAAAATACAACCCCCCTATGCAAGTAGGCACAGCGGAGCGGGTGGGGGGTGTAATTCTATTTTTTTTTATTTTAATTCTGCACTGACTGTCTTTGAAATTGCCCCTGCCCCCTATTAAATCCAATCTGGGGACAAAACCAGGGACAGACTTGGTCCGGGGACAGTGCCCTCAATCAGGGGACTGTCCCCTGAAACTGGGGATGTCTGGTCACCCTAGGGTAAAGGGACGATCTCAGCTGATCACAGATCAGGGTAAAGGGACGATCACAGCTGATCACAGATCGGGGGAAAGGGGCGATCACAGCTGATCACAGATCGGGGTAAAGGGACGATCTCAGCTGATCACAGATCAGGGTAAAGGGACGATCACAGCTGATCACAGATCGGGGGAAAGGGGCGATCACAGCTGATCACAGATCGGGGGAAAGGGGCGATCACAGCTGATCACAGATCGGGGGAAAGGGGCGATCACAGCTGATCACAGATCGGGGTAAAGGGACAATGAATGAATGAATGAATGAATGAATGAAAACTTGTATAGCGCGACACATGCGAACTGAATCGCCTCTGGGGTAAAGGGACAATCACAGCTGATCACAGATCGGGGTAAAGGGACGATCACAGCTGGTCACAGATCGGGGTAAAGGGACAATCACATCTGATCACAGATCAGGGTAAAGGGACAATCACAGCTGATCACAGTGATTTAAAGTAGAGCCTCTAGGATAGTTATAGATAGATATAGAAATAAAAAGTACCATCATCCTGGAAATTCGATATAGAAACATTGGGTCTAAGGTCCCCAAACCTAGGACCAAACAAAAAAGGGGGGGGCACAGTTGGACTATTGCGGTACATGTAGAATTGGATAACAAGATTACTAAATAAGGGTAAAATAATTTTATTAAATACACAGAAGAAAAAACACAATACAGAGCTTAAAATGGTGACGACCATACATAACGCCAGTATAATAATCCCGGTGGGGAACAAAATAATGCGTTGGGGGTCATGACAATCTTGACCGGTTTCGCGGTATTGACCGCTTCATCAGAAGTATGTCTACAATTAAGTTAAAAAACAATTGGTTATACATAAATTAGGAATACAAGATTTAAATGGGGAGAGGGGGCTCAGCTGCTTACCTAGATGTATCCCACAGAGGAGAATCACCGAACGAGGTCCCATGTAGAGGCCAGAGGGCAAGAACATGGGGATGGATCTACTAGACAGGTATGTAGAGTGAAAGATATTAATAATTAATATAGGGAGGGCCTGGTCATGGGGAAAAAAAAAAAAAAAAATATAGAGGGGGGGGGAAGGGATTAGTGCAAGACCACGCGTGTTGAATATACGTGATTATCACGTATATTCAACACGCGTGGTCTTGCACTAATCCCTTCCCCCCCCCCCCTCTATATTTTTTTTTTTTTTTTTCCCATTATTTTGTTCCCCACCGGGATTATTATACTGGCGTTATGTATGGTCGTCACCATTTTAAGCTCTGTATTGTGTTTTTTCTTCTGTGTTTTTAATAAAATTATTTTACCCTTATTTAGTAATCTTGTTATCCAATTCTACATGTACCGCAATAGTCCAACTGTGCCCCCCCCTTTTTTGTTTGGTCCTAGGTTTGGGGACCTTAGACCCAATGTTTCTACAGCTGATCACAGATCGGGGTAAAGGGACAATCACAGCTGATCACAGATCGGGGTAAAGGGACAATCACAGCTGATCACAGATCGGGGTAAAGGGACGATCACAGCTGATCACAGATCGGGGTAAAGAGACAATCACAGCTGATCACAGATCGGGGTAAAGGGACAATCACAGCTGATCACAGATCGGGGTAAAGGGACAATCACAGCTGATCACAGATCGGGGTAAAGGGACAATCACAGCTGGTCACAGATCGGGGTAAAGGGACAATCACAGCTGATCACAGATCGGGGTAAAGGGACAATCACAGCTGATCACAGATCGGGGGAAAGGGACGATCACCGCTGATCACAGATCGGGGTACAGGAACAATCACAGCTGATCACAGATCGGGGGAAAGGGACGATCACCGCTGATCACAGATCGGGGTAAAGGGACAATCACCGCTGGTCACAGATCGGGGTAAAGGGACAATCACAGCTGATCACAGATTGGGGGAAAGGGACGATCACCGCTGATCACAGATCGGGGTAAAGGGACAATCACCGCTGATCACAGATCGGGGGAAAGGGACAATCACAGCTGATCACAGATCGGGGGAAAAGTGACAATCATGTTAGAAAACTCGATCGCAAACATACCCGTAGGGCAAACACATCTACTGACTGTAAAATGCCCCACACATGGGATGTAACTATGTAACACTTATAAGTCTAATTCTTATTTATTCTCACAAACTCAGGGCAATACACCCCAATTGTCAGGACAATACACCCCAATTATCAGGGCAATACACCTAAATTATCAGGGCAATACACCCCAATTATTAGGGCATTACACTCCAATTTTCAGGTTAATACATCCCAATTATCAGGACAATACACTTCAATTGTCAGGACAATACACCCCAATTATCAGGGCATTACACCCTAATTGTCAGGGCAATACACCCCAATTATCAGGGCAATACACCCCAATTATCACGGCATTACACCCCAATTATCACAGCATTACACCCCGATTGTCAGGGCAATACACCCCAATTGTCAGGGCAATACACCCCAATTGTCAGGGCAATACACCCCAATTGTCAGGGCAATACACCCCAATTGTCGGGGCAATACACTTCAATTATCGGGGCAATACACCCCAATTGTCAGGGCAATACTCCCCAATTGTCAGGGCAATACATCCCAATTGTCAGGACAATAAACTTCAATTATCGGGGCAATACACCCCAATTATCACAGTATTACACCTTAATTGTCAGGGCAATACACCCCAATTATCAGGGCATTACACTCCAATTATCACAGCATTACACCCCAATTATTAGGGCACCCCAAATATTAGGGCACCCCAATTGTCAGGGCAATACACCCCAATTGTCAGTGCATTACACTCCAATTGTCAGTGCATTACACTCCAATTATCAGGGCAATACACCCCAATTATCAGGGCAATACACCCCAATTATCAGGGCAATACACCCCAATTATCACAGCATTACACCCCAATTATCACGGCAATACACCACAAAAATCAGGGCAATACACCCCAATTGTCAGGGCAATACATCCCAATTGTCAGGGCAATACATCCCAATTATCAGGGCAATACACCCCAATTATCAGGGCAATACACCCCAATTATCAGGGCAATACACCCCAATTATCAGGGCAATACACCCCAATTATCAGGGCATTACACCCCAATTATCAGGGCAATACATTCCAATTGTCAGGGCAATACACCCCAATTATCAAGGCACTTCCTTCTCACATATGAACCCCGGGGTCGCCCACAAGAATGTTCTGTTGTCCGGGATCCAAGGTAACGCTTTTCTTCATTTTCTTCATTTTCTCATTCCTCCCCTTCAGACTAGAATATCGTGTTTTCTTCCTGAACCCTCCTCTGTCTTCTGTATCGTTCTCCAGAGATGAGCGATGGTCGGTATATCGCCTTACACACGGCGGCGCCTCCTGCGTGGAATGTAGAAGCGTGGTCGATGGGGGAATTCTTCGCTCACAATAGTGGGGAATCATTTGACATGAACAGGAAGCTCCGTACAATGCGATCTCCATGTTTGTTCTTATACCTGATATGTTCTGCTGGGGACAATCCTGGTCAATGTTCAGCACTCAATGTCATGTGTGTAATATATATATATATCATCAAATAGGAGGTGACCTTTAACTTTTAACCCCTTCCATACCAGGCACTTTCACCCCTTCCTGCCCAGGAGAATATTCAGCTTTCAGCGCTGTCGCACTTTGAATGACAATTGCGCGGTTGTGCTACACTGTACCCAAACTACATTTTTATAAATCTGTGAGCCCCCACCTCCCGCACGGGCCCGCCGGTAATTGAGGCCGCGGCTTTGTGGCCTTCTGCAGGCCTAAGCTTCCTTTGGTGACCTGGCGCCATCTTGTGGTGGCCGTTGGCATTACAAGTAAAACAGCAGTTCTAATGCGTTTTTCACTGTTTTCACTGCCATCTCCTTCCCTCTAATTAGAACCCCCAAACATCATATATATTTTTTTATTCTAACACCCTACAGAATAAAATGGCGGTCGTTGCAATACTTTCTGTCACGCCGTATTTGCGCAGCAGTCTTACAAGAGCAATTTTTTGGGGAAAAAATACACTTTTTTTAATGAAAAAATAAGACAACAGTAAAGTTAGCCCATTTTTTTTTTATGTTGTAAAATATAATGTTACGCCGAGTAAATTGATACCCAACATGTCACGCTTCAAAATTGCGTCCGCTCGTGGAATGGCGACAAACTTTTAACCTTTAAAATCTCCATAGGCGGCATTTAAAAAATTCTACGGGTTGCATGTTTTGAGTTACAGAGAAGGTCTAGGGCTAGAATTATTGCTCTCGCTCTACCGATCGCGGTGACACCTCACATGTGTGGTTTGAATACCGTTTACATATGCGGGCGCTACTCACGTTTGCGTTTGCTTCTGCGTCGGGATGGGCCGCGTTTTCTGGCGCCTAACTTTTTTAGCTGGTTCCTAGTTTCCAAGCAAATTTGTCAAACCCTGCCCTATGGCACCATCGGCTTTAACCACTTGGCACCCAGAGTACGTCAGATGACGTCCTGGGCTTTGTGTGGTGATATCTGAATGATGGGTGCGGCTACAGGCGTCATTCAGATATTGTCGTTTTCAGCCAGCGATTCCCTTCACCATAAGAATGATCAAAGCGACTGTTCCGCCGCTTGATTATTCTTACGGGCGGTGAAAGGGGACGACCCCCCTCCCTCTGGTGCTTCTCCCGACTTACCGCTGCGATCGGTGAGTCAGAGAACAGATCCGCCGGCCACGGGTTGTGATCATAGAGATTTCCGGTGGACCAGATGGTCACCGGAGTCTCTATGATCGTCGGAGGCCGGGCACGATGTTATGACGTCACGCCCGACCTTTGCATTTAAAAAAACAGTGCCGCTTCGGCTGTGAAGCAGTGATCTTTTTTTTTAGCCTCCCCAGCCTAGAGATGAGATGTGAGGTCTTTTTGACGCAAAAGCATACGCAAGTCCCACCCACAATATGAAAACACTGTTCAAACCACACATGTGACGTGTCGCCGCGAATGTTAGAGCGAGAGAAATAAATCTAGCCCTAGACCTCCTCTGTAACTCAAAAGATGTAACCAGTAAAACAAATTTAACGTGTCGCCTATGGGCATTTTTAAGCACCGAAGTTTGGCTCCATTCCATGAGTGTGCGCAATTTTGAAGCGTGACATGTTAGGGGCCAGATTCTTAAAAAGAGTTACGTCGGCGTATCTCGAGATACGCCGCGTAACTTCTAAGATGCGCTGGAGTATCTATTTTCTGTATTCAAAAAAACAAGATACGCCGGAATTTTGCTTAGATACGAGCGGCGTAAGTCTCTTACGCCATCGTATCTTAGTTGAATATTTACGCTGGGCGCTAGGTGGCGCTTCCGTCGATTTACACGTTGAATATGCAAATGAGGTAGATACGCCGATTCACGAACGTATTGCGCCTGGTCGTCGTATTTTACGTCGTTCGCGTAAGCGTAAAGTTACCCCTGCTATATAGGGTGTAACTTTGCATAGGTGAGGCGTACACAATGTTAAGTATGGACGTCGGGACAGCGTCAAAGTTTTCCGTCGTTTGCGTAAATCGTTCGCGAATAGGGCTTTGCGTAAATTAAGTTTACGTTGAAACCAATGAGTAATTACGGCATCATTTTGAGCATGCGCACTGGGATACGTTCACAGACAGCGCATGCGCCGTTCGTTAAAAACGTCATTTACGTGGGGTCATGGTTGATTACCATGCAACACGCCCACTCCAAGCCTATTTTGAATTACCCGGGCTGACGCCGGCCCATTTACGCTACGCCGCCGTAACTTAGGACGCAAGTGCTTTGAGAATACTTGCGTCCAAAGTTGCGGCGGCGTAGCGTAAATACGCTGCCAGATACGCCGAGATACGAGAATTTGGCCCTCGGTATCTATGTACTCGGCGTAACTTCATCTTTCACATTATACAAAAAAATTGGGCTAACTTTACAGTTCTTTTTTTTTTTTTAACCATGAAACTGTTTTTTCCCCCCCAAGAAACGCATTTGAAAAATTGCTGCGCAAATACTGTGCGAGATAAAATGTTGCAACGACCGCCATTGTATTCTCTAGGGGTCTCTGCTAAAAAAAACATACAGTGCCTTGTGAAAGTATTCGGCCCCCTTGAACTTTGCGACCTTTTGCCACATTTCAGGCTTCAAACATAAAGATATAAAACTGTCATTTTTTTGTGAAGAATCAACAACAAGTGGGACACAATCATGAAGTGGAACGAACTTTATTGGATATTTCAATCCTCTCACTTTATATCCCCCCCCCAGTTTTACTCCCCTCCTCCTCCTCCTCCTCCTCCTCCTCCTCCTCACCCCTGCTTGCCCGAGTCCTCCTATGGCAAGTGCACTACACGAGACACTGTCCCGATCGGCTATTCAAAAATGCCAGGACAAGTACTATCATTGAGTAAAGCGGTGATGATGTGGTGGCCTTTTTTGGGGGCATTCGTTTGGCCCAGGGGGGTGGCTGTGTCAGTTTCATTTCGGGACACTGTATTGTCCTGGAATGAAGGTGCCCGGGACACCTGAAAAATGCGGGACTGTCCCCGGGCAATCCAGGACACGTGGTCACCCTAGTCTGCATGCAGTGTCTCTTTGTATCTGTAAGATGGGCAAGTGCCCCGCTCACCAATTCTGCGACCAAGGCCCAAAGGAAGGAGAGATGTCCTGGAACAGACTCTTCAGGTTGCCTGACTGGCTACCTGACCACCGGAATGACCCTCAACGTCTTCAGAGATGGGCCTGAAGATGCACCAAGGGTCCCTCCCCGGGTCAGATTTCAGCGACTGACCATGCAGCTGTGGCGGGAGAGTCAAATGGACCCTGGATGGCAGTACCCTCCTCCTGTGTCTGGTCCTCTATTCGACTCGTGTTTTTTCCCCTGCACAGCCTCCTCTGCTTACCCCCCCCCCCCCCTCTGCTGCTGTACCTGCTGGGATACGTAGTCTCCCTCCCCGGGGAGGGAGCGGTTGCTCGCTCGCTATACAGTGAGAGGAGAAGAGGAAGGGGGAGAAATCCCCTGCAACTGCTGACAGGCTCACTCCTCCTGCCAGAGAGCCCATCTGTGTATGTGTCTCGGCGACAGCAGTGGGAGGTGTGGGGCCACGGGTGGGCTGTGCGGCACCCACTACACATATACATTTGTAACTTTATTTATTTGTTTATTTATTTTGTGAAATATAAAAGATGAGGTTGCGCCGAGTAAATAGATACCAAACATGTCACGCCTTAAAATTGCGCGCGCACGCAAATTGGCGACAAACTTCCATAGGTTATGCTTCAGTTGCGGCCACGCCATACGGGGTGCAGGGACGCCGCCCCCCTAATCCATGCGCCGGTCCCTAATCTACATGCAGGGCGCCGGATGCATGGATTTCAATGTTTTTTTTTTCTTTTTGAAGCACATGATTAGAGCCTGACGCTCTAATTGGCTTAAAAAAAGGGTGGGCTTGGGGCGCAGAGAACTGCGCCCGGAGCCCACCCAGTTGTTTGACAATAGCAAATTAATATTCGCTATTGTCTTCCTGCTTATCCTCCCGAACAATCAGGAAGCGGGTCTTAAGACCAGCTTGGCCGAGAGGCGAAGCGTTCATATTGGCTGGAAACATGGGGGGGGGCCGAGGAGGAGACGCAGGGGGAATCTGCTGAAGCTGCCTGCGACCTGGATGGGGTAAATGCAAGGCTGATGGGCGGAAAGATGGATGGGCAAGTGACAGAGGGGGGGGGGGGTTTTGTTCGCCAATCGACGGGGGGGGGGGGTTGTTCGCCGATCAACTGAGCGACGGGGGTGGGTTTGTTTGCCACCCAGCCAATAAAAAGTAACAGCACCAGCTGCCACTGTTATGCTTTAACCACCTCCGTTTTCCCAGGAGGAAATTATATGATGTCCTCCCTGAACAGGCCGCGATGCGGCGCAATCTGTCGCCAGCTGTGTCCACCGGACACCGCGGATTATTGATCTGTGTACCGACCTTGGATTAAGCCCGAACTACAGATGGCGCCATGCTTCTGGGGAGAAAAGGAGATGAAAGCATTGCCAGGGGAGTATCGTACCATCCCCTTGAGAGCAGTGGCGGCTGGTGCTCAAATTTTTTGGGGGGCGTGCAAACAAACTAAACTAAAAAAAAAAAACAATTGCAGCCTCACTGTGCCCATCAATTGCAACCACTGTGCTCATCAAATGCAGCCACTGTGCCCATCAAATGCAGCCACTGTGCCATCAATTATCACCACTGTGCCATGCCATCAAACGCAGCCACGGGGCCAGCAGTTGTCACCACTGTGCCATCAATTGTCGCCACTGTGCTCATCAATTGTCGCCACTGTGCCCATAAATTGTCACCAATGTGCCATGCCAAACACAGCTACTGTGCCATCAAACGCAGCCACTGTGCCATGCCATCAAACGCAGCTACTGTGCCATCAAACGCAGCCACTGTGCCATGACATCAAACGCAGCCACTGTGCCATCAATTGTTACCACTGTGCCATCAATTGTTACCACTGTGCCATCAATTGTCACCACTGTGCCATCAATTGTCACCACTGTGCCATGCCAAATGCAGCCACTGTGCCATGCCATCAAACGCAGCTACTGTGCCATCAAACGCAGCTACTGTGCCATCAAACGCAGCCACTGTGCCATCAATTGTTACCACTGTGCCATTAATTGTCACCACTGTGCCCATCAATTGTCACCACTGTGCCATCAAACGCAGCCACTGTGCCATCAATTGTTACCACTGTGCCCATCAATTGTTACCACTGTGCCCATCAATTGTCACCACTGTGCCCATCAATTGTCACCACTGTGCCATCAAACGCAGCCACTGTGCCATCAATTGTTACCACTGTGCCATCAATTGTCACCACTGTGCCCATCAATTGTCACCACTGTGTCCATCAATTGTCACCACTGTGCCCATCAATTGTCACCACTGTGCCATGCCAAATGCAGCCACTGTGCCATGCCATCAAACGCAGCCACTGTGCCATCAAACGCAGCCACTGTGCCATCAATTGTCACCACTGTGCCCATCAATTGTCACCACTGTGCCATACAATGCACAAAGCTATGTATCGTATCAGTGGCGGTGCGAGAGCCAGAGGGGGTGGCGCTCCTGCGCCCTCTATCCACGCACCGCCACTGCTTGAGAGGTAATAAATTCCCCGAAGGGGGATCTGATATATCTGATGACAGGTCCTCTTTAGCTCTTATTTTTACAGGTTACACAGTTGAAGGTGGAGACCTTCCATTTGTATTCCCTCATTGCCGTGGCTCAGTATAGATTGTCATTGCAGGTGAAGAGGAAGTAAATCCCCCCCACCCCCCATATCAGGTTGGGTGACCTGGAGGCGAGGTGGCTGCACAATCATCGGCCTCTATGGACACCAAAAATTATCCGTCGTCAAACAAAAGGAGTCATTCTACACCGAGACGGGGAGGTGAGTGCAGGGCAGAGGAGAGAGAGAGCGAGAGAGAGCTCCATAAAATACTAATACCCCAAATATACCACTGAGTGTTACCAACAACACCGCTACTATATATGTCAGAGCTATAGAAATGTATAACAATAATAGTGTGTGATTGTGGGGGAGGGGACATTAGAGTGTAAGCTCCTCTGGTACAAAGATGATGCGATTGGCTCAGTGTTCCCTGTACAGCGCTGCGGTATATGTCAGAGCTATAAGGTTGTATAATAATAATAGTGTGTGACTGTGGGGGAGGGGACATTAGAGTGTAAGCTCCTCTGTACAGAGACTAATGTGCCTGGCTCAGTGTTCCCTGTACAGCGCTATGGTATATGTCAGAGCTATAAAGATGTATAATAATAATAGAGTGTGACTGTGGGGGGACGGGACATTAGAGTGTAAGCTCCTCTGTACAGAGACTGATGTGCCTGGCTCAGTGTTCTTTGTACAGCGCTCGTATGTGTGCGCAGCCTTTGGCATGAGGGTGTGCACCCCAAAGCTCAAACACACTCTACCGATCACTCACAATGTTTATTCAGAAAAGGGAAGGGGCCAGTAAATGGCATATTTACTGGCCCCTTCCCCCACTCAATGTAAAACATCCACAGCAACAACTGGTGGGAGAGGGGGGGAGAAAGCCGGCAGTGCTGTAGGGGGAAGGAGGGGGAGCCAGGTCAGTAGGGGGAATCTGTTCTGCACAGGGTGATTAGGGTGTGCCTGGGCACACCTGGCACACCCTGTGCGCACGCCTTTGACAGCGCTACTATATATGTCAGAGCTATAGAAATGTATAATAATAATAGTGTGTGACTGTGGGGGGGGGGGGGCATTAGAGTGTAAGCTCCTCTGGTACAGAGACTGATGTGACTGTGGGGGGGGGGGGGGGGTGACATTAGAGTGTAAGCTCCTCTGGTACAGAGACATGGGACTGTGGGGGGGGGACATTAGAGTGTAAGCTCCTCTGGTACAGAGACTGATGTGACTGTGGGGGGGGGGGGGACATTAGAGTGTAAGCTCCTCTGGTACACAGACATGGGACTGTGGGGGTGACATTAGAGTGTAAGCTCCTCTGGTACAGAGACATGGTACTGTGGGGGGGGGGGGGGACATTAGAGTGTAAGCTCCTCTGGTACAGACAGTGGCGTAACCAGAGTCATGGGCGCCCGGGGCAGATTTTTTTTTCCGCCCCCCCCTTATATAAACATGATATCAGGGCTGCAGTGTGGAGCTCCCTATTAAGCTATGGACCGGGCCGGGCCAACACTCTACTCCAGCGGAGTCCCAGCCTCAGCCTGTGGCAGAGGCAGGGTGTGCGCTGGGGAAGACTTGGGACAGGAAGCCTGTCCCAGGTCTTCCCCAGCACACATCCTGCCTCTGCTAAACCATTCTCTCCCTGCATCACATCCCAGCGACTCTTACTTGCTTGGCTGAGTGGGAGTCCCTGCAGGCGCCGCCGGACTGCAGAGCGCGTCGCCATCTTGGAGCCTCCGCAGCGCATCCCCTGCATCCTCCCAGGCGTGCCCGTGCCGGCCGCTGGGAGGTACCGGCGGGGGGCTGTACGCTCAGTGGAGGAGCTGCTCAGTATACTATCTGCAGAGCTGCCGGTCGCTGGCGCCCCCCTCAGCTCAGCGCCCGGGGCAGACGCACCCCCTGCCCCCCTGGTTGTTACGCCACTGGGTACAGAGACCTGGGACTGTGGGGGGGGGGGGACATTACAGTGTAAGCTCCTCTGGTACAGAGACTGATGTGACTGGCTCAGTGTTTCCTGTACAGCGCTACAGTATTTGTCAAAGCTATATAAATGTATAATAATAATAATAATAATAGTGTGTGACTGTGGGGGAGGGGACATTAGAGTGTAAGCTCTTCTGGTACAAAGATGATGCGATTGGCTCAGTGTTCTCTGTACAGCACTACGGTATATGTCAGAGCTATATAAATGTATAATAATAATAGTGTGTGTGGGGGGAGGGGGCATTAGAGTGTAAGCTCCTCTGGCACAGAGACTGATGTGATTGGCTCAGTGTTCTCTGTACAGCACTGCGGTATATGTCAGAGCTATATACATGTATAATAATAATGTGTGACTGTGGGGGGGAGGGGATATTAGATTGTAAGCTCCTCTGGTACACAGACATGTGACTATGGGGGGGGGGGGACATTAGAGTGTAAGCTCCTCTGTACAGAGACTGATGTGACTGTGGGGGGGAGGGGATATTAGAGTGTGAGCTCCTCTGTACAGAGACTGATGTGATTGAGGGGGAGGGGACATTAGAGTGTAAGCTCCTCTGTACAGAGACTGATGTGATTGTGGGGGAGGGGACATTAGAGTGTGAGCTCCTCTGTACAGAGACTGATGTGATTGTGGGGGAGGGGACATTAGAGTGTAAGCTCCTCTGTACAGAGACTGATGTGACTGTGGGGGAGGGGACATTAGAGTGTAAGCTCCTCTGTACAGAGACTGATGTGACTGTGGGGGAGGGGACATTAGAGTGTAAGCTCCTCTATACAGAGACTGATGTGACTGTGGGGGAGGGGACATTAGAGTGTAAGCTCCTCTGGTACAGAGACTGATGTGACTGGCTCAGTGATCTCTGTACAGCGCTACAGTATATGTCAGAGCTATATAAAAATGTCTGGAATACTAGAAATGTCAGGGGATGATTGATGGCAGACAGAAGTTCTCGCAGAGTGAACGGGGCTGCAGGTGACGATGCTACAGTGACGGCAGTAAATAGAAGAAGGGTCATTAGGCAGTGGGACGGTCAGGAAGTATCGGCAGGTCTGGGGCGAGAGCCGGCACACCGGACAGTCAGGCAGGTGACGGGGGACAAAGCATGTTACCTGCGGACACAGGAATCCCGTCCAGCAGACCGTGCAAGGTGAGTCTCTTTTCTGTGTCTGGCAGGAGGGGCTGGAGAGGGGAGGCTTGCCATTCACTGCTCGGACCCTCATTGTCGGGGGATTAGGTCTGGTTTCTAGCCTCATTCATAACGATATACAGAACAAGAGGTAGACGGTTCGCAGGTATGAGGATATTTATCAACCGACAAAAGAAATACCTTCCTGTCTGTCTGCCCTTCAATGAGCAACGAGTTTGTAAGAGGTTTGCATCCATAGGTACAGTGCAGAGGATTATCTATCTATCTATCTATCTATCTATCCATCCATCCATCCATCCATCCATCCATCCATCCATCCATCCATCCATCTATCTATCTATCTATCTATCCATCCATCCATCCATCCATCCATCCATCCATCCATCCATCCATCCATCTATCTATCTATCTATCTATCTATCTATCTATCTATCTATCTATCTATCTATCTATCTATCTATCTATCTATCTATCTATCTCATCCTCTGCAGGAGTCAGGAGGGCTCCCGTCCTCTGCAGGAGTCAGGAGGGCTCCCGTCCTCTGCAGGAGTCAGGAGGGCTCCCGTCCTCTGCAGGAGTCAGGAGGGCTCCCGTCCTCTGCAGGAGTCAGGAGGGCTCCCGTCTTCTGCAGGAGTCAGGAGGGCTCCCCTCCTCTGCAGGAGTCAGGAGGGCTCCCCTCCTCTGCAGGAGTCAGGAGGGCTCCCCTCCTCTGCAGGAGTCAGGAGGGCTCCCTTCCTCCCCGTCCTCTGCAGGAGTCAGGAGGGCTCTTGTCCTCTGCAGGAGTCAGGAGGGCTCTCGTCCTCTGCAGGAGTCAGGAGGGCTCTCGTCCTCTGCAGGAGTCAGGAGGGCTCTCGTCCTCTGCAGGAGTCAGGAGGGCTCTCGTCCTCTGCAGGAGTCAGGAGGGCTCTCGTCCTCTGCAGGAGTCAGGAGGGCTCTCGTCCTCTGCAGGAGTCAGGAGGGCTCTCGTCCTCTGCAGGAGTCAGGAGGGCTCTCGTCCTCTGCAGGAGTCAGGAGGGCTCTCGTCCTCTGCAGGAGTCAGGAGGGCTCTCGTCCTCTGCAGGAGTCAGGAGGGCTCCCGTCCTCTGCAGGAGTCAGGAGGGCTCCCGTCTTCTGCAGGAGTCAGGAGGGCTCCCCTCCTCTGCAGGAGTCAGGAGGGCTCCCCTCCTCTGCAGGAGTCAGGAGGGCTCCCTTCCTCCCCGTCCTCTGCAGGAGTCAGGAGGGCTCTCGTCCTCTGCAGGAGTCAGGAGGGCTCTCGTCCTCTGCAGGAGTCAGGAGGGCTCTCGTCCTCTGCAGGAGTCAGGAGGGCTCTCGTCCTCTGCAGGAGTCAGGAGGGCTCTCGTCCTCTGCAGGAGTCAGGAGGGCTCCCGTCCTCTGCAGGAGTCAGGAGGGCTCCGGTCTTCTGCAGGAGTCAGGAGCGCTCCCTTCTTCTGCAGGAGTCAGGAGGGCTCCCGTCCTCTGCAGGACTCAGGAGGGCTCCCGTCTTCTGCAGGAGTCAGGAGGACTCCCGTCTTCTGCAGGAGTCAGGAGGACTCCCGTCCTCTGCAGGACTGGGGCTCCCGTCCTCTGCAGGAGTCAGGAGGGCCCCCGTCCTCTGCAGGAGTCAGGAGGGCCCCCGTCTTCTGCAGGAGTCAGGAGGGTTCCCGTCTTCTGCAGGAGTCAGGAGGGCTCCCCAAAAATTTAGTAGCCCCATTACGGTGCTTTGGTGAAATATCACAGGTCTAAACAGGGGGGCATCTGCAGCATGCAAGGTCATTATGGTGTGCCCAGGCACCCCTGGCACACCCTGTGCGCACACTTATGATCAGACGGGAGATAGAGAGATACAAAGTAACAATGTTTATAAACATTGATCAGACGGGAGATAGAGAGATACAAAGTAACATTGTTTATAAACATTGATCAGACGGGAGATAGAGAGATACAAAGTAACATTGTTTATAAACATTGATCAGACGGGAGATAGAGAAATACAAAGTAACATTTCATTCATCTGTAAATAAAAAAGGATTTGCTGACAATAAAAAAAAAAGTTTACTTTTTTTTTTAACCACTTATCGACCGCCCACTGTATATATACGTCCTTTTTTTAAAGATGGATATCTTGGTAACGGCAGCAGCTGCTGCCACAACCGAGATATCCATCTTTACAGTGAGCGGTTCTGTCAACGATAACGGCGGTCTCCACAGCGGATTCGCCGCGAGATCGCTGTTATCGGTGGCAGGAGAGGCCCTCCCCCCACCCGCCGCTCTCCCGCGCCCTCCGCCGCTTACCGTTGCCGTCAGTAGCGGCGGATGCGATCGGGTCTGCTGTCCGGGGATGCGAGTGAGGGAAAAATGGCCCTCACCCGTCCCCATAGCTCTGCTGGGCGGAAGTGACGTCAAAACGTCAGTCCCGCCCAGTGTCTTAAAGAGACAATTTCTTTGTTTACCTTTTTTTCTTTTTTTTTTTTTCTTTTTTATTTAAGCCTAAATATGAGATGTGACGTCTTTTTGACCCCCCGGATCTCATATTTTAGAGGACCTGTCATGCTTTTTTCTATCACAAGGGATATTTACATTCCTTGTAATAGGAATAAAAGTGATAATTATTTTAATTTTTTTATTTCAGTGTTAAAAATGATAAAATAAATAAAAATAAATTCGAAACCCCCAAAAAAATGTTTTTAAAGCGCCCCGTCCCTTACGAGCTCACTCGCAGAAGCGAACGCATACGCGAGTAGCGCCCGCATATGAAAACGGCGTTCATACGACACAAGTGAGGTATCGCCGCGATCGTTAGAGCGAGAGCAATCATTCTAGCCCTAGACCTCCTCTGTATCTAAAAAAATGCAACCTATAGAATTTTTTAAACGTCGCCTATTGGGATTTTTAAGGGTAAAAGTTTGACGCCATGCCACGAGCGGGCGCAATTTTTAAGCGTGACATGTCGGGTATCATTTTACTCGGCGTAACATTATCTTTCACAATATGTAAAAAAAATGGGCCAATTTATTGTTGTCTTATTTTTTAATTCAAAAAAGTAAATTTTTTTCAAAAAAAAGTGCGCTTATAAGACCGCTGCACAAATACGGTGTGACAAAAAGTATTGCAATGACTGCCATTTTATTCTCTAGGGCAGGGGTGTCAAACTGGCGGCCCTCCAGCTGTTCCGAAACTACAAGTCCCATCATGCCTCTGCCTGTGGGAGTCATGCTTGTAACTGTTAGCCTTGCAATGCCTCATGGGACTTGTAGTTTTGCAACAGCTGGAGGGCCGCCTGTTTGACACCCCTGCTCTAGGGTGTTAGAAAAAAATATATATAGGGCCAGATTCACGAACACTTGCGCTGGAGTATTTGGATATGCGCCGCGTAACTGTGAAGATGCGCCGTCGTTTCTATGTGCCTGTACCCACCAAACTAGATGCGCCCAATAACGGGTCATTTGCGACCGGCGGAACGTTCCGACGCCAGAGTATCGTCAGCGCTTATTTTCGCTGGGCGCATCAGTCGCGCCTATTGATTTCCCCTGCAAATATGCAAATGAGGGATTTTTCCCAATTCGCGAACGGATTAGCACCATACGCCGGCTACATGCGCTGCGCGTATCTCGTCCGTCCGGCGCAAAGTTATTTCTACAAAAGGCTGCTTTATCTTTACTCCAGATGGCCACAGGTCAGCAGGAGAGCAGCTACAGCAGCGTTACCGACGATAAGAGCTAGCTGAGCACCCCCACTTGCAGGACAACACCTCTGTCCATGCTTGTCTGTCAAATTTTACAGCCATGGAGGAAGACATCATAGGTCTCCATAGCCGAGATGACGGCTGACAGCTCCTGGCCTTTAGAGTTCAGCTTTCTCCTGTGTGTTTGCGGGGAACGGGAGCAGCCATCTCAGAACAAAAGTAACTTCACTGCGGGAGGGGGAGCAGGATATACTTTAGTGCCGGAATGGCGCTTCTACGGGCGCATTTAAACGCCCAACGGAAGGCATTGCGCTGACGTTTCCCGTGCAGTGGTGCCGACGGAAGTTGTGAGCATGCGCACAAGGGGGCGAGTGGAGCCTCACTCACTGCGCATGCTCCGTGGATGATGCGCTGAACGTAAGCCTCTGCGCTGGGCTCCGCCCATCATTTACATATGATCACACCCACTTCCACTTGCGTCGGGTTACGCCAGCGCATTATCGTTACTCTGGCGCAAGTTTACTCGCAACTGCTATGTGAATTACAGGACTTGCGCTGAAAGGGTCTTCAGAGTAATGTAAATGAGAAGCGTTACTCCAGAGGAAAGATACTCCCATCTACCTGAATCTGGCCCTATGTATTACTTTGTTATCTTAAAGCGGAGTTCCACCCTTAAAATCACTTTTTTTCATTCCATCCAGCATACTGGCGTCAGCGCCAGTATGCTGTTTTTTTTTTTTTTTTAAATGCGCGTACTTACTGTATATCACAACATTGAATTCCAGGCGCACCGCGGAGTGTCGCCGCTATAAGGCGTCACGCCTTCCGGAAACAGTCGATTAGCATTCGGCTTTTACTCGGCGCCTGCGCACAGCCCCAGGAGCTGACTGCCCAGGTGCGGTATATAGCGCGTCACACCCTCCGAAAAAACCTGAACTAGGAACGGCTATTTTCGGCGCCTGCGCAGTCAGCTCCTAGGTCTGTGCGCAGGCGCCGAATGCTAATCGGCTGTTTCCGGAAGGCGTGACGCCTTATAGCGGCGACACTCCGCGGTGCGCCTGGAATTCAATGTTGTGATATACAGTAAGTACGCGCATTAAAAAAAAAAAAAAAACAGCATACTGGCGCTGACGTACAGGTACGTGTCTCTTTAAGAGCCCAGCTGTGGGCGGGGTGCTCGCTAGACATGTGCAAAAGGAAAAAATTTTGTTTCGTTTCGTTTTTATTCGTTATTTAATTAATTTCGTTACGTTAAATTCGTTAAATTTGTTAAATTCGTTTTCGGAATTCGATCGTTTTCAACCGAATTCGAAAACCCTGTTGAATTCGATCGTTTTCAACCGAATTCGAAAACCCTGTTGAATTCGATCGTTTTCAACCGAATTCGAAAAACGGTCGAATTCGAAAAGATTTCTACTGCGTTCGATAATATTTCTACCGGATTCTAATATGATATTTCAACTGAATTCAACAATATTTCATTCGTTATCGTTAATATTTCAACCGAATTTGAAATTATTTCTACTGGATTGGAAATTATTTCAACCGAATTGGAAATTTTTTCACCTGAATTTGAAATTATTTCAACCGGATTTGATTGTATGTATTTGTATTATTGTATTTGATTACATTCTATTAAATTCTATTCTGTTCTTTACTATTCTTTGATTGTCATTCTATTGTTTTATTATTTTCTATTCTATTTTATGGTATTCTTTTTTAGAAATCGATTTATATTTTTTAGATTTTGATTCAAACTTGCTTTCAATTTTCATTCGAATTTGTTTTCGATTCGAATTGTTTTCGAATTCGATTCAAATAGAATTTTTTCCGAATTCAATTCGAATTATTTTCGAATTCGATTCGAATTCTTTTCGAATTCGATTTGAATTCTTTTCGAATTTGTTTCGGATTTTTTTCGAATTCGAATTTCGTTCGCGTTTTTCGAATTTCTTTAAATTCGTTAATTTTGTAATTCGGAAATTCGGATGCATCCGAATTTCCAAATAATGAAAAATTTGTCCGAATTCGAATTCGTAACGAAACGAAATGCACATGTCTAGTGCTCGCGACCCGTTCCTGTGCTCCGTGACCACGCCCGCGGGACCCGTGGACCCGATCGCCGCCGGTGTCCCGCGATCGGTCACAGGAGCTGAAGAACGGGGAGAGGTGAGTGTAAACAAACCTTCCCTGTTCTTCACTGTGGCAATAACAGTGATCGTGTGTTCCCTGATATAGGGAAAGAAGATCAATGATGTCACGCGTCCAGCCCCGCCCCCCTACAGTTAGAAACACAGATGAGGTCACACTTAACCCCTACAGCGCCCCCTAGTGGTTAACTCCTAAACTGCCATTGTCATTTACAGTACTGATTACAGTAATCAGTGCATTTTTATAGCACTTTCCACTGTGAAAATGACAATGGTCCCAAAAATGTGTCAAAATTGTCCGATGTGTCTGCCATATTGCCGCAGTTACGAAAAAAATCATTAGTAGTAAAAAAAAAAAATTATTAATAAAAATGCCATAAAATTACCCCTTATTTTGTAGACGCTATAAATTTTGTACAAAACCAATCGATAAACGCTTATTGCGATTTTTTTTTACCAAAAATATGTAAAAGAATACGTATCGGCCTAAACTGAGGAAAAAAAATTTTTTTTATATATATATTTTTGGGGGATATTTATTATAGCAAAAAGTAAAAAATATTGGATTTTTTTTTCAAAATTGTGGCTCTATTTTTGTTTATAGAGCAAAAAATAAAAACCGCAGAGGTGATCAAATACCACCAAAAGAAAGCTCTATTTGTGGGGGGAAAAAAAGGACGCCAATTTTGTTTGGGAGCCACGTCGCACGACCGCGCAGTTGTCCGTTAAAGCGACGCAGTGCTGATCACAAAAAGGGGGCCTGGTCCTTTACCTGCATAATGGTCCGGGTCTTAAGTGGTTAATTAATGACAATGTTTTTGACGAATAAACAGACTCATAGCAGAAATGTAAAAAATTGGTCTGGTCTGTGGGGGTGTTCAGAGTTGGGAGCTGAACTTTAAATAAGTTTTAGATATATATATTTAGACATTATTTTCAGCTGTAGAAATATGTTTCATACAATGGCCTGGATTCGCAAAGCACTTACGCCGACGTATCTCCAGATACGCCGCGTAAGTACAAATATGCGCCGTCGTATCTGTGCGCCGGACCCACAAACATAGATACGCCTAAAAACAGACTTCATCCCACCGACGTAACTTGCCTACGCCGGCGTAGAGTGGGCCCATATTTACGCTGGGCGCATGTGGCTTTCCCATTGATTTTCTATTCATATATGCAAATGAGGGAGATACGCCGATTCACGAACATACTTGCGCCCAGCGCATGATTTAAGCGGTTTGCGTAAGTTTTACGTCCGGCGTAAAGTTATTTCCCATAAAGGAGGCGCAACCCATGCAAAGGTATGGACCAGGGAGCACAAGCCGGCGAATTTTACATAGTTTACGTAGTACGTGAATAGGGCTGGGCGTAGGTTACGTTCACACCGTAGGCAGTGATTCGACGTGATTGTGAGCATGCGCACTGGGATGCGTCCAAGGTACGACGCATGCGCAGTTCGTTCTAAGTACTTGTCTGGCACTCGGGAAAACATTTTTTGCATGGGGTCACGCTTCATTACCATGGATCACACCCACTTCCAACCCACTTCCACCTACGCTGGCTTACGCCTACACATATATACGCTGCGCCGGCGCAGAGTTGGGAGCATTTACTTTGTGAATTCCATGCTTGCCTCTCTGTGTTGCGCCGGCGTAGCATAAAAGAGATACGCTACGGCGGCATATATATGCGCCGATGTATGTGAATCTGGGCCAATGAGTTTTGGAGGTTCGGTTGTAGAACCGATCCTCTTTATCTCCTCGCTCAGTACTTCGGGTTCTATGAGTAGTTAGTGATTCAGCAAAAACGAACTCAACAGGTTTTAACCCTTTACTAACCTTCTGAGAACTCAGAAGAAACACTTTGGTTTACATACTGGTCACACCAGCTACTTTGTAGCAGATTCAGATCTTGTTTTGTTGTCTCCGAAGAGTTGCTACAAAACTTCCAGAGTGAAGCAACCGTAATGCGGGTTCAGATGATCTCACTTTGTAGTTTCTCATCCCTCGTGTCCACCACCTTTTATCTCACCCTCATGATTGAAAAAACGAAATCCCATTAGCTCTTTACTTTTGAAAAAAAAAAATCAAGGCCGATAATTACAGATCCGCGCGCCAAGTAGTAATGGACCCAACATACACAGATTTGTCATCACGCCCACATACAACACTGACTGCCATGGTGTCGCTAATCCCCACGCTCTAAACTTAGCTGACCCCACTCACCTGCAGTGTCACCTCCATCACATGGCTGACGATAAAAGCAAATCTGACATTCCTGCAAGGTTATAGATGGAGTCTGGAAGGGAAATATTTCCCTACATGGCCCTTCCAATAGTCTTTTGTGTCCTCGTCCATCTAGATGTTACAATTTATATTACCTTTTGGTCTATAATTAAAATGAATAAAAATCCAGCAGGGATGGTGGGAACCCCTTAATATGGGCACAGCAGATGTACAGACCTGGAAACTCAGCATAGGGATTGTGGGAACCCCTCATAATGGGCACATGAGGTGAAAAGACCTGGAAACTCAGCACAGGGATCGTGGGAACCCCTCATAATGGGCACAGCGGGTGTACAGACCTGGGAACTCGGCACAGGGATGGTGGGAACCCCTTAATATGGGCACAGCAGGTGTACAGACCCGGGAACTCAGCACAGGGATGGTGGGAACCCCTCATAATGGGCACATGAGGTGAACAGACCTGGAAACTCAGCACAGGGATCGTGGGAACCCCTCATAATGGGCACAGCGGGTGTACAGACCTGGGAACTCGGCACAGGGATGTTGGGAACCCCTCATAATGGGCACAGCAGGTGTACAAACCCAGGAGCTCAGCACAGGGATGGTGGGAACCCCTCATTATGGGCACAGCGGGTGTACATGCCCAGGAACTTAGCACATGGATGGTGGGAACCCCTCATAACGGCCACAGCAGGTGTACAGACCTGGAAACTCGGCACAGGGATGATGGGAACCCCTAATAATGGGCACAGTAGGTGTACAGCATCAAAAACTCAGCACACAGACAGTGGGAACTCATCATAATGGGCACAGCTGGTGTACAGACCCGGGAACTCAGCACAAGGATGGTGGGGTCTGATCTGAGGCATCTAGGTGCAGGAAAAGGGCTGAATACACCCACCGCATGAGCTGGAGCCTACACAGTATGAGCTGGAGCTTCTGTCTTGCAGCCAGTTTGTTGTCTGAAAGCGCATTCCACCAGCAGGATGCAAATCCAACCCTTCCCCTGGCAATGTGGCCCACTCATTTCCATGAAATTAACCATTCTTGGGTTACCAGTGACTACCAGTCCCCTGCTGTTGATGCTACATCTGCCTCCTCACCCTTTGTAAATAACAATACCTGCTATCATTAACAACCCCTACCGCCTCTCCTTTCCCATTCTGATGCTACAGAACTATAAAGGTGTCACACCTCAGCTGCCAAATTTCCAGTGCTCAGACACTCAAAAATATTTCTTGCTATTGACTGTTAGATAATATACATGTTTAGTTTAATTTAAGATAAACCTGCTTATCTCTACCTCCTATATTGCTGCCTAACCAAACTGTTTATATACTGTTCAGCCACTGTACATTATTTATGGGTTTTGTCTCTCAGATAATACACTCTCATGTTCATTTCAAGATAAACCTGCTTCTCTCCTTTTAATATTGCTGTTTAATCAAGCTGTTTATATACTGCCCAGCCACTGTACATTATTTATGACTTTTGTCTCTCAGATATTACACTCTTATGTTAATTTCCAGATAAAACGTGCTTGTCTCTACCTCCTATATTGCTGCCTAATCAAACTGTTTATATACTGTCCAGACAACTGTACATTATTTGTGGGTTTTGTCTCTCACATAGTACACTCTCATGTTCATTTCAAGCTAAAACCTGCTTGTCTCTCCTTCTTATATTGCTGCCTAACCCAACTGTTTATATACTGTCCAGCCACGGTACATTATTTTTGGCTTTTGTCTCAGATAATAAACCTGAATGTTTATTTTAGGATAAAATGGGCCAGATTCAGGTAGAGTTAGGCTGGAGTATCAGTGATACGCCAGCATAACTCTCACTTTGAGCTGGCGTTTCTGTTTTCTGTAAGCAGAAAACAAGAAACGCCGGGTTGGAGTTCCTATACGAGCGGCGTAATTGTATTTCGCCGTCGTATCGGAACTGCAATTTTAAAAATGGCGCTCGGGGCATTCCCGCTGATTAACGCCGAGAATATGTTAATCAGCGAGAGACGGAAATTCACGATCGTACGTGGGCCCGACGCAGTGACTTTCCGACGTTTCCGTAAGCGATACGCGGCGTAAAGAAAAACATGCCCCCTAGGTGGAGTATCCTATGTTAAGTATGGCCGTCGTCATCGCGTTGAATTTAAAAATGTTAGCGTCATTTGCGTAAAACATCCGTGAATGGGGATTGACGTCATTGACGTTCACTGACAGAATTTGGAGCATGCGCACTGACAGTCGAAGCATGCGCAGTACGTTCGCCGCGGGATCGCGCCTAGTTTAAATAATACACGCCCCCTACCCGCCCAATTTGAATTCCGCCGGCTCATTTTCGCTACGCCACCGCAACTTTAGGAGCAAGTGCTATGTGAATAACAGTACTTGCTCCTAAAGTTTCGGCGGAGTAACGTAAATGAGAAACGTTACTCCAGAATAAAGATTCGCTGTCCTACCTGAATCTGGCCCAATATGTCTAATTTCTCTCCCTCTCACATTGCAGCCTTATTAAGCTGCTTGCATACTATCCATCCATTGTAGTATATTTGTGGCTGTTGTTTTTCACATAATACCCTGTAATGCTTATATTACAGTCTAACCAAACTCACATAATCAAACAAATATATAATCATTTTGAAAGATAGAACCTGCCTTGTCTTTTTTTCTATTTACTGCTTATATAAGTGCCACTGTATTGTGCTAACACTAGTCAATTTCTACCAAAAACATGCCTGAAGTCTATATTATGAGAAATAATTGGAAATACCAGGATGGGAGGGGGGTTCAGAGAATGTGGAGTTGTGGTTCTGAAGTGTTATTGTGCACTCTGTATTGCCATTTCTCACACTGATGTGCACAGGGATATGTAACGTCTATCACAATCAATGTGCTTGTGTGTAGGGGCTCCTGAGGCATTCGTTTAGATTTGAATGTTTGTGTATATGGGGTGGGGGAAGGGCAAACACATGTTTTAAGTGTTTGGGTGTACCTTTAATTTATTTTTCATTATACAGGGAAACTTTTTTTAATTTCTCCAATTAATTTAATGGATTGCAATCATGCTCCATTCGTTTTTTTCCCCCCTGGTCATACTTTTCACCTGTTTTTTTTTTTTTTCCCCCTGGTCATACTGGCCAGGAAATATGACACCAGGAGCTAGAACTGATGTTTTACACATCGCTTCTGATTCATTACTTGGCAAGGGAGATCAGTGAACAGACATTTGCTGATTACGGTGGTGGCGGTAAAAGGATTAAATTGTTTTGCCACTGGCCAATTTGCACAACGTTGAGGGCTTTAGCTGTATTTTTTATCACAATGTTCTGGAACTTTTAGATCTGTTTTGGCTGCAACTTTAAGGCTGCATTCACACCTAGGCGTAGGCGATTTGTGGTGGTATTTGCCGCGGTTTTGTACAGGTCATTGGCATCAATGTAAAACGCCCAAGCCGCCCCGATTCGCGTGACAAAAAAGGGTCCGGGACTTGTTTGAAATTAGGCGTTCGGCGTTCTTTCGGCGTACAGCGTTTTGCGTTGGAGATGTGAACTATCTCCATAGAGCATAATGTTATTTTCCCCTCTAGCGCCTTTGAGCGTCACGCTTCAGGCGACAAAACGCTAAGATGTGAATGCAGCCTAGCCATTCAATTCAGGCCTACTAGTGCTGATAGAACAATTAAATTAGATGTTGCATCCTTTTTTTTCTAGCTAGAATATATCTGATTGGGGTGCTGCTGATGCTATAGTACAGCCAAGGAATTTTGTAAAAGTAAAAAAAAAAATGTATTACACATGCAAAATATGTAATGTCTGAAGATGCTGTTGCTGACACCCAGAGGCGGACTGACAACTCATGGGGCCCCTGGGCAATAGGAGATTATGGGGGCCCGGGCAATCGGAGATTATGGGGCCCCCGGGCAATAGGAGATTATGGGGCCACACAGTATACACACACACATACAGTATACATACACAGTATACACCCACAGTATACAAAGAATACACATACACACACTGAAAAGGTACTGGAGAGGCGGGGCAGCTGTAATCCTGGGATTTTAAAAAAAAACACAGATTTTTACATACTGTCCCTGGCAACCCTGATGGGGCCCGCTAGTGCCTGAATGGTCAGCCCGCCCCTGCTGACACCAAAAATCATACTGTTCCACCACATGCAGGTGAAAGGTATCTCCCAAGCATATAATTGAAAGGAATTGTTGTTGTTTTTATTCCATGTCGTCCTTAAAATTGCAATAAAAGGACCCTCTCCCCACTGTATGGTATTTAAAAAAAAGTTTTTTGCTTTCCTAATGTCCCCCATGGCAGTACCAGCCCTTTTTGACATGAGTTTGCCATTGAGCCCCATCAAATTAGCAGAAATTAACAGAATTCACCCCCTTTCCCTCATCCCCATAGACTTTAATGAAATTTGCTGTTAAAAAATGTGTGGTTAAAAGAATAAATAACAAATTTCCTATGAAGGGAAAGCACTTTTTAGGTCTTAATTTGTCTGTCAAGAAGACTCTTTCTGAAATTATGAGCTCGATGGAACCTTTGCACTACCTTAGTACCCCACCCGTCCCGTCCCCCTTTTTCCCCCCTTTTTTCTGACTTCTTCTGTTTTCCAGCTCCTCTATTTCCTCCTTCATTTCTTGTTTTACTACTAAAATAAAAATTAACTGGCAGTATGAGGCTCCATCCCTTTCATAATAAAGCTTACCTCTTCTGCCGCGTACACACGGTCGGAATTTTTGACGGAAAAAGTCAGATGGGAGCCTTTTCATCGGATATTCCTCTATTAGATAGAGAGCAGGTTCTCAATTTTTCCGATGGAAAAAAAATCCTGTCGGAAAATCCGTTCGTCTGTATGGAATTCCGACAGGGGGTCAAACACGCATGCTCGGAAACAATTCGACGCATGCTCGGAAGCATTAAATGTAATTTTTCTCGGCTCATCGTAGTGTTGTACGTCACCGCGTTCTTGACGGTCGGAATGTGGTGTGACCGTGTGTATGCAAGGGAAGCTTGAGCGGAATTCCTTTGGAAAAACCATCCGATTTTTTTCCAACGGAAATTCCGACCGTGTGTACGGGGCATTAGTCCTTAAACAAAAAAGAAATGCTCTACAATGATTCCTTGACATGTATGTTTTTCTGTTTTCTTTTCCTTTTTTAATTTTGCACTCTGTGGTTGGAGGATCGATGTGCTTTATCTCTCTTATGATGGGACTTATATGCTGAGTATGTGATATGCCTGTTCCTGGCGTTCAATAAATAAAAATAATCTTGCAAGGCAATGTTATAATGTGCTGGTATGTATCACATACTAGCACGTTATGAAAAACGTATCTTAGAGCAAAACCTCTCACGTGCCGCTATGTCACAGAGATACCTTCCCCCCGGTCTTCCTTCCGGGTTCGCAGCCTCCGGCTACATGTGTGTGTGTGTGTGTGTGTGGGGGGGGGGGGGGGGCAAGATGACGCACTATATTGCAGTCTAGTGTTTGGGAGATATTCACAGTAGCTACAGACAGGCCTTATTATAGGTGTTCCTGTAGGTACAAGTGGTAGTACAGAGTTTACTACCACTTTAATTTTGGGTTTTGCAAATAATAGCCAGGATTTGATGAACCCTGTGCAAATCAAACCCTTAGGCTCCATTCAGACCTGGGCGTTTTGTCGCCCTACGCCCGATGCTGAAGCAGCCCTAGATACGCTGGAGGGGCGAATTAACATTGTCGGCTATGGAGATGGTTCACATCTCCACGCCGAACGCCCAAACGCCCGTACGCCTGAAGCTCAAACAAGTCCCGGACCCTTTTTTTCAGGCGTATCGGGCGTACGGGCATAGCCGGCAATGTTAATTCACCTCTTCTGCAAAAAATCAATAGGCTTTTCTGTCGCCGCAAATCGCGGGGACAAAACGCCTATTGATTTGTCGCCGCAATACGCCGCTACAGCGTACGCCTAGGTCTGAATGGAGCCTTAAAGATACCTATCTCCCCAATCTGTAATTATCACTGTGATTACAGGACAGATCACTCAATAACACAACACTCCAATCATACGGGTGGAGACACATGAGTGACAAGGTACGCGGTGTGTCATGCCCCGGGGCCGGTGTTGTAAACACAGACCATCATTTATCTATTTATAGCTGAGCCCCGGGCAAGTACAAAGAAAGACAATGATAGCAGTAATGTCATCACAAAGTTTAGGGCAGCAAAAACAGTTCCCTTGTATGCACTCTAATCATGACCCCCTCACACCTGTATGCTCTGGATCCCCCTCACACCTGTACGCTCTCAACCCCCCTCTCACGCCTGTGCACTCTCCTCCGCCCTAACGCCTGTACACTCTTAGCCCCCCTCACGCCTGTACGCTCTCAGCCCCCCTCACGCCTGTACGCTCTCAGCCCCCCTCACGCCTGTACGCTCTCAGCCCCCCTCACGCCTGTACGCTCTCAGCCCCCCTCACGCCTGTACGCTCTCAGCCCCCCTCACGCCTGTACGCTCTCAGCCCCCCTCACAGCTCAACACTCTCAGCCCCCCTCACGCCTGTACGCTCTCAGCCCCCCTCACGCCTGTACGCTCTCAGCCCCCCTCACGCCTGTACGCTCTCAGCCCCCCTCACGCCTGTACGCTCTCAGCCCCCCTCACACCTGTACGCTCTCAGCCCCCCTCACAGCTCAACACTCTCAGTCCCCCTCACGCCTGTACGCTCTCAGCCCCCCTCACACCTGTACGCTCTCAGCCCCCCTCACACCTGTACGCTCTTAGCCCCCCTCACGCCTGTACACTCTCAGCCCCCCTCACACCAGTACACTCTCAGCCCCCCTCACGCCTGTACACTCTCAGCCCCCCTCACGCCTGTACACTCTCAGCCCCCCTCACACCAGTACACTCTCAGCCCCCCTCACGCCTGAACAATCTCAGCCCCCCTCACACCTGTACGAGAGAGAGAGAAAGAGAGCTTGGAAGCCAGGAAGATGCTGGGGGAGTGAGTGCTACAGGACACAGGGAAAAGAGTGACCTCCATACCCAGGGCGAGAGATAGGATGGGTGATGCTGGGAATGGATTGGGATAGATTGTGGAGAGAGGGATGGGTGATGCTGGGCGTGGATGGGAATAGATTGTGGAGAGGGATGGGTGATGCTGGGCGTGGATGGGGATAGATTGTGGAGAGGGATGGGTGATGCTGGGCGTGGATGGGGATAGATTGTGGAGAGAGGGATGCGTGATGCTGGGCGTGGATGGGAATAGATTGTGGAGAGGGATGGGTGATGCTGGGCGTGGATGGGGATAGATTGTGGAGAGGGATGCGTGATCCTGGGCGTGGATGGGAATAGATTGTGGAGAGGGATGGGTGATGCTGGGCGTGGATGGGGATAGATTGTGGAGAGAGGGATGCGTGATGCTGGGCATGGATTGGGATAGATTGTGGAAAGAGGGATGGGTGATGCTGGGCGTGGATGGGGATACATTGTGGAGAGGGGCATGGGTGATGCTGGACGTGGATGGTGATACATTGTGGAAAGAGGGGTGGGTGATGCTGGGCGTGGATGGGGATACATTGTGGAGAGAGGGATGAGTGATGCTGGGCGTGGATGGGTATACATTGTGGAGAGAGGGATGGGTGATGCTGGGCGTGGATGGGGATAGATTGTGGAGAGAGGGATGGGTGATGCTGGGTGTGGATGGCAATGTGTCTCCCTCTCGGATGGCAATGGTAGAGAGTGGCTCCCTCTCTGGCTTCCCCCAACACAGTCCTCTTTTCCCTGTGTCCTGTAGCACTCACTCCCCCCTTCTTCCTGGCTTCCAAGCTCTCTTTCTCTCCAGCTAGCAGAGTGCATAGAGCGTACAGCTTTGAGGGGGGCTGAGACCTGAGAGCGTACAGGTGTGAGGGGGCTGAGAGCGTACAGGCGTGAGGGGGGCTGAGAGCGTACAGGCGTGAGGGGGGCTGAGAGCGTAAAGGCGTGAGGGGGGCTGAGAGCGTACAGGCGTGAGGGGGGCTGAGAGCGTACAGGCGTGAGGGGGGCTGAGAGCGTACAGGTGTGAGGGGGCTGAGAGTGTACAGGTGTGAGGGGGGCTGAGAGCATACAGGTGTGAAGGGGACTGAGAGCATGCAGGTGTGAGGGTGACTGAGAGCGTACAGGCGTGAGGGGAGCTGAGAGTGTACAGGCGTGAGGTGGCTGAGAGCGTACAGGTGTGAGGGGGGATGGCTGAGAGCGTACAGGCGTGAGGGGGCTGAGAGCGTACAGGTGTGAGGGGAGCTGAGAGCGTACAGGTGTGAGGGGGCTGAGAGCGTACAGGTGTGAGGGGGCTGAGAGCGTACAGGTGTGGGGGGGATGGCTGAGAGCGTACAGGCCTAAGTGGGGTTGAGAGCGTACAGGTGTGAGGGGGCGTAGAGCGTACAGGCGTGAGGGGAGCTGAGAGTGTACAGGCGTGAGGTGGCTGAGAGCGTACAGGTGTGCGGGGGCTGAGAGTGTACAGATGTGAGGGGGGCTGAGAGCGTACATGCGTGAGGGGGCTGAGAGCGTACAGGCGTGAGGGGGCTGAGAGCGTACAGGCGTGAGGGGGGCTGAGAGCATACAGGTGTGAAGGGGACTGAGAGAATGCAGGTGTGAGGGTTACTGAGAGCGTACAGGTGTGAGGGGAGCTGAGAGTGTACAGGCGTGAGGTGGCTGAGAGCATACAGGTGTGAGGGGGCTGAGAGCGTACAGGTGTGAGGGGGCTGAAAGCGTACATGCGTGAGGGGGGCTGAGAGCGTACAGGTGTGAGGGGGCTGAGAGCGTACAGGTGTGAGGGGGCTGAGAGCGTACAGGTGTGAGGGGGCTGAGAGCGTACAGGTGTGAGGGGGCTGAGAGCGTACAGGTGTGAGGGGGGATGGCTGAGAGCGTACAGGCCTGAGTGGGGTTGAGAGCGTACAGGTGTGAGGGGGAGTAGAGTGTACAGGCGTGAAGTGGCTGAGAGTGTACAGGCGTGAGGGGAGCTGAGAGTGTACAGGCGTGAGGTGGCTGAGAGCGTACAGGTGTGAGGGGGCTGAGAGCGTACAGGTGTGAGGGGGGATGGCTGAGAGCGTACAGGCCTGAGTGGGGTTGAGAGCGTACAGGTGTGAGGTGGCTGAGAGCGTACAGGTGTGAGGGGGCTGAGAGCGTACAGGTGTGAGGGGGCTGAGAGCGTACAGGTGTGAGGGGGCTGAGAGCGTACAGGTGTAAGGGGGCTGAGAGTGTACAGGCGTGGGGGGGGCTAAGAGCGTACAGGTGTGAGGGGGCTGAGAGTGTAACGGCGTGAGGGGGGCTAAGAGCGTACAGGTGTGAGGGGGGCTGAGAGCGTACAGGCGTAAGGGGGGCTAAGAGCGTACAGGTGTGAGGGGGGCTGAGAGTGTACAGGCGTAAGGGGGGCTGAGAGCATACAGGCTTGTGGGCGTTCCCCCGGGGAATGCCAATGGTCAGGCTGGGGGGGGGGGCAGGCCTAAAGCTGTGTAAGGGACCCCACAATTTCTGATGGCTGCCCTGGGTCTATACTTTATTACTGGTGTCGGAGTCCTCTCAGTTTTGAGTGGCAGATCCTCCTTCATATGAAAGCCTGAGCCCTGGGTATGGAGGTCACTCAGCGGGGGACGGGACGGGACGGGGGAGATTCTGGTATAATATTAGATATAATGTAATATAATGTAAATATAGTGATGTAAATGTTCTGCTTCTTTCCTCTTATTCTTGGTTAATAAGTGATCGGTTGCTATAGGGGCCGCAGGACAAACATGACGGTCACCAGATAGCGGAGGGACGAGACAATAGCTGCATGACGGACGGGACTGACCGGGCGTGACCCAGAGGAACAGAGCTGCCTGGGGTGTCCATCCAGGCACTGACTGCCCACATGTTGCATCAATAAGAGGATGGGGGGGGGGGGACAAATGTTGTCACATTCCGGAATCCCTCATCGATCCTCATAAATCATATGTTCAGTGAATACATGTGTAGCGCTACCCACCCCCCCTCCTTTTCAGTATTGTGGCTCACAGGTTGGACACTTTTGACATTTTTTTTTTTGACCATTGACTTTTACAGAGCGATCAGTGCTATAAAAATGCACTGATTACTGTGTAAATGTCACTGGCAGGGAATGGGTTAACCACTAGGGGGCGATCAAGGGGTTAAAAGTGTTAAATGTTTCCAAACATATCCCAAACCATCCTCTCCGCTCTTCTCAAGACCTCCTACTGTCAAGCTCTCTCGTCTCCTCCTCCCATGCTCGTCTCCAGGATTTCTCCAGAGCCTCTTCCATCCTCTGGAACTCGCTACCTCAACCTATCCGGCTATCCCCTACTCTTGCTACCTTCAGGCGATCCCTGAAAACTCATCTTTTCAGGGAAGCATGTCACGTCTCCAACTGATCTTTTACCACTTCCATCAGCTCACCCCCCCAGTTACAACCTTATGTATCACCTGATCCTAGGCAGGGTGCATGGGGTGCTTCACACCCAGGCACCTCATAGGTGGGGACGCCGAAGCTCCAACGTGCTCCCCTCCCTCCTCCTTGTCTGTGTCCAGAGGCGGAGCGCATGTAGCGGGTGCTGCGGTTCCCCATCCCGCTTGCTCTCTCCACTGGCAACTGACAAGAGCGCATACCTCCCGCTGTCCCCGGAATCTGGGCTTGGTACCACAGCGGAGCCTAGTACTGGAACACGTTACGGGCACTAGGCTCCACTGATTCTGTCCGGTGCGCATGGAGCAGTCTCCTGTCTGCCCCACCCCCTCTGCGTGTGTCGGCTCTTCTCCCATAGGCGGTGTGATGAGAGGCTTCTGGGTTGGCCGGAGCTGCTGCCAATCATCCCGTGCACTCCCAGAAATGCTCTCCGAGTGCCACCCTCCTAGTATCCAAAGATGCCACATATGCCCCGCCCCCTGTAATGTGCTTCTGCTCTCAGCGCGCCCGAGCTACATGGATCTATTGGACAAGTACTGATCTATGAGGACACCTGCTCTGGGGGCTCCGAAGGGGGACACCTGCTGTGGGGGGGCTCTGATTGGGGACACCGAATGTGGGGGGCTCTGATGGGGGACACCTAATGTGGGGGGCTCTGATGGGGGACACCTGCTTGGGGGGCTCTGATTGGCAACACCTGCTGGGGGGGCTTTGATGGGGGACACCTGCTGGGGGGGCTCTGATGGGGGATAACTGCTGTGGGGGGACTCTGATGGGGGACACCTGCTGTGGGGGGGCTCTGATGGGGGACACCTGCTGTGGGGGGGGCTCTGATGGGGGACACCTACTGGGGGGCTCTGATGGGGGATACCTGCTGTGGGGGGGGGGGGCTCTGATGGGGATACCTGCTGTGGGGGCTCTCATTGGGGACACCTGCTGAGGGGGCTCTGATGGGGGACACCTGCTGGGGGGGACTCTGATGGGGGACACCTGCTGGGTGGGACTCTGATGGGGGACCCCTGCTGGGGGGGGCTCTGATGGGGGACACCTGCTGGGGTGGCTCTGATGGGGGACACCTGCTGGGGGGGACTCTGATGGGTGACACTAATGAAGACTTCTTAGGGGAGCATCTCTGTGTTGTAGCCATATAAACATTTGTAAAGGGGAGGATTTAGTAAGATAATCACGCCCATGAGGGGGCACCAGAAATATTCCTGCACCCAGGCGCCTGTGACCCTAGGATTGGCCTTTACCTGCCCCCCCCCACCCTATTATATTGTAAGCTCTTCTGAGCAGGGCCCTCTTAATCCTCTTGTATTTTATTGTATTGTAACTGTATTGTGTCCCTTTTATATTGTAAAGTGCTGCGTAAACTGTTGGCGCTATATAGATCCTGAATAATAATAATACCCTATTATGTGTTCTAACTGTGGGGGGGGGGAATAACTAGGACAGGGGTGCCCAACCAGTGGCCCGGGGGCCACATGTGGCCCACGGAGCCCTTTGATGTGGCCCGCAACCTCCTGCTCTGGGATGGAATAGAGTGGGCTCCATAGAGCCAAATGGGCTGCCATCCACCCGCTCCACTCATTGTGGCCCGCCACTGGTTACCAAGTCGCTTAAGTGGCCCTTGCTCTTTTTTTTTTTTTGTAAATTGTTTTTATTGAGGTTTTTCAACAACACATACAGACACATACAAAACAAAAAAAGAAAAAAGGGAGAGTCCATGGCACAACACCATGTCTCTCGCGACCAACATGGTCGCAACATTAATAACTCACCTAACATAGGTGACTGCCTATCAAACAAAACCCCCGCCCACCCCCCCCCCCCTCCCATGACCCCTCAACTCAGTTCACCACCATTTGGCGTTAGTGCATGCAATAGAAAAGTCACACCCTTGAAATTAGGCAAGACAAACAGTTATGAGCCCCTGTCTAAGACAGGCAACTCAGTACTTAGACCCTGCTCCCACCATGCGTGAGATCCAAAGAAGAAACCAACTCGGCCTCCCCTTCTTCGCTACAGTATAGGATAGGAACCCCCACCTGTGTCACACGTAAATTGAGTAGTTCAGGATTGAAACCCCCGGTCAGCCTTCCACTTTATCCTGCAGTGACGTCAGCATTGAACCAGGCCCGCCAGACCTTGTCAAACTTCTTCCCGCACCCCCTAGAGATATAGGTCGCCTTATATAGGGGCATCATTGAGTTTACCAGGCCCTTCCAGAAGGCTAGATCCGGCGGGGCGGGCGACTTCCATTTAAGTAATATGGCCTTCCTCCCATAAAACAGTACTATGTTCAGTAGTGTTCTCAGGGCCCTAGAGGGGACCACCTCATCCACTAGGCCCAGAAGACAAACCTGCACCGACAACGGAACAGGCACATGCAGAATATCTTTTAGGCAAGTAACCACCCCTTCCCAGAAAACCTTAATTTGCGGGCACTCCCAGAAGATATGGTTGGCATCGGCCGGCGAAAAGGAGCACCTCCAGCACTCCGGGGCGACTGAGGGAAACAAAACTGAGAGTCTCGCTGGGGTGAAATAGATTTTGTGTAAAAATTTAAAATGTATCAGCCTGTCCCTTGCAGATACCAAGTGCTGAAAGGGACTGTCCCACATGTCATCCCAGTCCTCACCATCTATACCAGGGACATCTCTCTCCCACCTCTCCCTGCATTTAATCAAGGCTGCCGGGCTCTTTTTAAACATTTCCTTATAAGAGACAGACAAGGTCTTAGAAAGATCCTGTTCCATGAGCATGTCCTCGAGAGACGATTTGATGGATTCAATCGCCCTCTCCCGGAACTGAGCCCGGAAGGCATGGCGAAGCTGGATATATCTAAAAAAATAGGAGTTCGGGAGATCAAACCGCGCCTTAAGCTGGTCAAAGGTGAGCAGGTCCCCATAACTAGTCACGTCCTTGAGAAGCTTAATATCCCTAGTCGCCCACACCATCGGATCCGGATAGGAATAAAAGTGTGGCAGTTTGGGATTCCCCCACAGCGGAGTCTGCGGCGAGAATCCCAAATAGCTGGGGCAGGCCAGAGCCACCGCATCGCCCCACGCTCTGACAGTCGCCCGCATGGCCGACGTCAGCGGCAGGTCAGACCCCACTCCCCTATGTATAGCCAGTCTCAAAGTCTCGAAAGACCCCAGGTGAGCTGCCTCTAGTACCGTGGCAGAGTCCCCATCATCAGAGGTGAGCCATCTGTGGACGAAAACCATTTGGCCTGCGAGGTAGTACTTCCTCCAGTCTGGCAGCGCTAGCCCCCCTTGACCCCAGGGTTCCTGAAGCGTCTTGAGCCCTATACGCGGCATTTTGGGGGCCCATAGAAAGGAACTAGTGATGCCATCCAGCTGTTTAAAAAAGGACTTAGGGATGCGCACTGGAGCATGCCGTAGGAAGTATAGGATTACCGGGAGGATTTTCATCTTAAGAAGGTTTATTCTTCCTATCAGTGAGAGTGGGAGTTTCTGCCACGCCAGGGCCTTCTGCTTAAAAAAGGATAATAGGGGGACCAAGTTAAGGGACAAATAATCAGCGCTGTTCGCCGTGATTCTGACCCCTAGGTAAGTGAAGGACGAAACCCACTGTAGAGGCAAATTTGGATCTTCTCCCCCCCTGGCTCCTTCGTCCAATGGTAAAATCGAGGACTTGCCCCAGTTTACCTTCAGGCCAGAAAAAATAGTAAAATCATTCAGAATCCTCAGAGCTGCCTGAAGCGAGGGACCAGGGTCTTCGAGAAACAAAAGCATGTCATCAGCATATAATGCCAGACATTCCCGTATAGCGCCCACTCTAATAGCTCCCACCTCAGTAGATTTCCTAAGCGCTACAGCCAGGGGCTCCATGGTAAGGGCAAAAAGAAAAGGGGACAATGGGCACCCCTGCCTGGTTCCCCTACCCACCGGAAAAAAGGGGGAGACCGAGTGACCCAGTCTAATGGCGGCTCTAGGAGCACTATACATTAATGTTATCCAGTGCCTAAAGACTGGCCCAAAACCCATCTTCTCCAGAACCCGGTGCATATACTTCCAATCAATTGAATCGAATGCCTTTTCGATGTCAATCGATACTATAATCCTGGTACCCCCCACTGGCCCGGGGAGTTGCAGATGCGTGAACAGTCGCCTCAAATTCGTGTCAGTAGACTTTCCGGGCATGAACCCCGTCTGGTCAATGTCGACCAGGGAGGAAATCACCCCCACAAGCCGCGTGGCCAGGACCTTTGTCAGGATTTTAAAATCTGCATTTAGAAGGGCAATTGGCCTGTAGGCAGAGCAGACCAACAGGTCCTTGCCAGGCTTGGGCAATAATACCATGTATGCGTCTAACATGGAGGCCGGGAGCCTGTTCGACTTTAAGCATTGAGCAAATAGGGCATTTAATCTAGGGGCTAACTCATCAGCAAAACATTTATAAAAGTCCGCCGGGAAACCGTCCGGTCCCGGGGCCTTGTGAGGGGGAAAGGCGAAAATTGCCGTCATTATTTCTTTGTTAGTGATGGGAGCATCCAGAGACTCCCGGTCCTCGTCAGATAACCCCGGGAGGGCCAAGCCCCCCAAGAGGGTATCCAAGTCGGTGGTATCATAGCTTGGGATCGGCGCATAGAGTTCAGAAAAATAATCCTGGAACACCTTTAGCACCTCAGAGGGGTCACTAACCAGGGTCCCATCCTTGTTCTTGATTACGGGGACATTAGTAACCTGATTGTCTGTCGCCACTAGCCTTGCTAGCAATTTCCCATTCTTGTCACCCTCCGCGAAAACCCGTTCAGTCCTATGTCTTATCTCCGTGTGTGCTAGATCTGAGAAGTGCAGGGAAAGAGATCGCCTGGCGTCCATCAGGGATACATACGAGGCATCAGAGGGGCAGTTGGCATGCTTCTCCGTCCACTCCCGTTCAACCTCCCGCAACCTATGTAATTCTTCATTGTGAGTCACCCTCTCCGCCTTAATAGCAGATACACATTCACCCCTCATTACTGCCTTAAAGGAGTCCCACACCACCGGTGGATCCGCCGTATCCACATTGACTGGCCAGTAGGAGGCAGCCGCCTCTCTTAGGTGATCCACCACTTGGTCATTTTGCAGCCACCCTGGTGACAACCGCCACCCCCCCTCCCCCTCCCAGCGGATAGACCGAGAGTGAGAGACAGGGGGCAGTGATCGGACACTCCCCCGGCCAGGTATGTGACGTCCTGCACCAGCGGCAACAGTGCCGAGTTGCCAAACGCCAAATCTATTCTGGCCGAGGAGTGGTGAACTGCAGAGATGTGGGAGTAGGCCCTGTGAAGAGGGTTCCGAGCCCGCCACACCTCCGTCAGCCCAGCCACTGATACCCATGCAAGTAGGTCAGCTGACCCCTGCCTCCCAGGGTTGGACGAGTCCAACGCATCTAGGATGGCGTTGAAGTCAAGTGGCCCTTGCTCTTGAAAAGGTTGGGCTCCCCTGAACTAGGAGATTTGACAGATTGTGTTTTCTACGATCTGTCTGGTCTCCTCAGAAAGCACAGGGGTTTGGGTGTTTACACAACGTGAACAGAATCTCTCAATTAGCAGGGTGAACCAGGGAAACAGGAAAAAAGGGGGAAAAAAACTCCTCAAAGTGTAAAAATTTCTTCATTTATTGTTTAAAAATATCATCAGTACAAGTTACTAATGGCAAAAAAAGCTGCATACAGCAAAATTATCAATAAAAGTTGGTCTAGGGGTCAACAGACACTCATCCTAAGACTCAGCCACAACACATTGTGCGTCTAGGTTTGATGCGTTTCGTCATTAATATGACGTCATCAGAAGCTTCTGATGACGTCATATTGATGACGAAACGCGTCAAACCCTAGACGCACAGTGTCAGCTCCTCCGCTGATTGGCAATTTGTCATGGACATGCAATAATGTCTGGCAGCTTACCTTCTCCTCTTTCTGGCTGCCTTTTCTCACCTCTCCTACCTGTATGGCTCCACCCCAGGCCACCCCAGGAAGTCTATATTAACTAGTGCACTGCAGGTCTGCTTTGCTGTTAAACTTTGTTTGTTTCCGTTTTGGACGGAAACCCAGCAACTGTTATCTAGTCTCCTGGGGGTGCCGGTTCCCTGGTCCCCGAAACTATTTTTACTAGGGGTATCGCCCCTGCAGATTCCCAAAACTTCCAAAAAACTGATGAGACATGTACTGACGGCCGCGAGGTGTCTAGTTGCCCTTCATTGGAAGCGCCTGTCCCCCCCCTCTCAAACTGACCTGTATGCCAGGATCAAAGATGTTGAGCTCATGGAAAAAATGACAGCCAGGCTGCAGGATAGATTGGACATGCACGACGAGATCTGGGAGGAGTGGCGCCGTCATGAGGATCCGCCCTGAGCCATGGGTCGAGTCCCCCCCTCTTACCCCTCCCCCTCTCCCCTTATCCCCCTGCCTATGCAGACCCCCCCCTTTCTCTCTCTTTTCTCCTTTTTTCTTGATCTTTCTTCACTTTTTTTTTTCTTTTTCCTCTGACCCCTTCCTCTCTTCTTACTCTTGCTGTGTTGTATGTCCCTGCTACGCAGGAGTTTCTTATACGAGTGCTATGCTCTAACATATGTAACGTGCTGAAATATGTTATGCACTGTGTTTTCTGCTGTCCTGCTGAACTTTGTTTGTTAGCTTGTGTTCCTGTCTGCAGTGTGCTATGTTTACCTTTCTGTGTACCGATTTTTGCTCGTCTCTGACTACTCCTGTTTGCCTGTGACCCTGAGCTTTGGCCTGTCCCTTGGTTATCCTGGTCTGCCTGTTGCCCCGACCTCGGCTTACCCTTTACTATCCCTTGTGTCCTCAGTGACTGCTTCCCCTCACTCCCTGCGGAGCGTAACCTGGGGGACTCCAGGGGCCGCGACCTGGGTTCAGTTGCAGCGAAGGCCATCCTCACCACTAGAGGCTCTGGTGAACACCTGCTGGATTTTAGACTCAGCGCCCTGGGGAATCTTCTGCTCACGTTTCCTGTCCATCCGCAGCAGTCAGACATTTGGTTCACTACCTTGCGGTGCACCCCTGTCTCCAACGGGGTGCATTTGTCACCTGGCCACAGGTGACCTGACACAATTGAGTTACTCCGATGCCAACTCATATAAGCATACCATATAAAAGAGAAAGGTGCTTCCATAGTGTAAAATCACATTCCATATCACTCACATTCCACCATGTCATAAAAGCACTTTAAACTTTAAATCCAAGCACAACCAGCTCTTGTCCTTCTGGGACTTTGCGATGACGTCAGCACAATGATCCTCCCTACGTGTTTCGTCCCACATGAGGTTGTCTAGGGGCACACATGAGGTCAACACAATATTTAAGGGCTAATTCAGCCACCTTGCCAGGTCTCCTGCCCGTGATTGGCTGGATTCCCATAAATATGCAGATCAGGACCACCTGGCCTCCACCCACTAGCTTCTGGAAACTTCTACAACTGGGGAGGTACCAGAGGCCTGCCCTGCCCTGATTCAGCCACCCTGTCAGGCCTACTGTTGGGGGATTGGCTAGATTCCCATAAATATGCAGATCAGGACCACCTGGCCTCCACCCAGTAGCTTCTAGAAACGTCTACAATCTTCCAGAACCAGGGTGAGGTACCAGAGGACTGCCCTGCCCTGATTCAGCCACCCTGTCAGGCCTTCTGCTAGGGGATTGCCTAGATTCCCATAAATATGCAGATCAGGACCTCCTGGCCTCCTCCCACTAGTTTTTGGAAACTGCTACAACCTTCCAGAACCAGGGGGAGGTACCAGAGGCCTCCCCTACCCTGATTCAGCCACCCTGTCAGGCCTTCTGCCTAGAAGAGACTGTAGGGTAGTGGAGATTTCTCAGTCATTCTTCCTTCAGCTCCCAGCCCGGAGGCAGAGCCCCCCTTGGCCCCAAGGTCCCCTCTCAGGCTAGATTCCTATATGCAGATCAGGACCTCCTGGCCTCCACCCATTAGCTTCTGGAAATGTCTACAGTCTTCCAGAACCAGGGGGAGGTACCAGAGACCTGCCCTGTAAAGCCCTCCAGCATGACCTACAGCAACCCCAATAAATTAATAGACTCACAGGCTACCGTGGCATTACCTACACAGTCTGAACACTAGAGGGTGCTACACATGTTTTATATTTGCATGATTCTAGCTCACATACAGTATACATTTATAGACTGTCCGTGTAGGCATTTACTATATCTCAGGTGGTACAGCCAGCATCCTTGCTGAAGGACTGCTCAGATAAGACTAGTGAGCCTTTTAGGGCATGCGTTTTTACTCAGTAGACTGATAGACAAGAACTGAGAACAACACACACATGATGGGGAAAAATAATTCAAGGACAAGAGCTTCTTTCCCACGACCCTGGCCGGTGGTTGTGGGGGGTCTGCGGACAGGGGGTTTATCGGAATCTTGAAGCCCCTTTTACAAGGTGGCCCCCAGATCCTGCTCTTTAATAACTAAGGGACGGGGGCCACCCGGTGATGTCACCTGGTGAACCCGCCCCCTTTTCATGACATTGACTGAGGGCATTGGCTGGGTCATTGACGTCACAAGGGGGTGGTGTCACCGATATTCACTGGTTGTTAGGGACGCTGGCGGCCCCGCTCCTGAGTCAGGGCTCTTAACTCTGCCTGAGCACAGCAGCGTTAAGGTCCCCTGTCCCTCAAAACTGGGGTAATGCATTGGGCAAGTTAATCTGCCGCGAGGCCCCTGTGAGTGTGAGGCTTTAGGCGACCGCCTAATTAAATCCTGGAACGGATTATGCTCGTAATCCGAGGTTTCACTGTATTTAGCAGGTAGATGTAATCGGCCAATAAAAACAAACTGTGATAAGATGCATTTTCTTTTCATTTACAGTACTGTAGATCTAAACCGGAGGGATAAATTACATGTTAAAGTCGATCTCCGTGGGAAAAACCCTCCGCACTGCCAAGGGTTAACTGCTCGTCTTGTCTAGGGGGGGATGATGATGAATAAGGTGCTATACTTACCTTATTCCTTGCAACCCGCAGGCTGAAGTTCCTCCACTCTGTGCGACCGGTCCCCTCCCCCCAGAAGCCGATTAATTTCGCCGTCTGACCAGTCGCAATTCTCTGACATCATCCCGTACAATGCAGCCCCAGAAGACCTACATTGTACGCGGGGAGCAGCCGCCCACATTCCGGAAGGTCCGGCAACTGAAGAGCGCACCGAGTAACAGGGTAAGTAAATCGACTTTATTTATTTTCTCTGGAGAAGAGTTGATGAACCACTTGAAGATTGGCGTGTTTCACCCCCTGCCTGCCCAGGTCAGCGCTGTCGCACTTTGAATGACAATTACTCAGTCATCCAACACTGTACACAAATGACATTTTATATATATATTTTTTAAATAGATAGAAATTTATTTTGGTGGTCACTGGGTTTTTTATTTTTTGCTATACAAACAAAAAAATTAAATAAAATAAAATCTTGAAAAAATAAGCAGGGTTTTCTTTGTTTCTGTTTAACCATTTAAAGCGGAGGTTCACCCTAAATATAACCCCTCCCATGTGATCCAGCATACTGGCGTCAGCGCCAGTATGCTGTTTTTTTTTTTTTAATCCATGTACTTACTGTATTATGCTGAATTTTATTTTTTTTACCCCGCGGTGGACGGCGCCAGTATAGCGCGTCACATCTTACGAAAGTACCCGAAAAGGACTCGGGTAATCGCGGCGAAAATGCGGCGCCTGCGCGCAGACCTAGGAGCTGACTGCGCAGGCGCCGTATTTCTCCGAGTCCTATTTCGGCGTTTTTCGGAGGGCGTGACGCGCCATAGCCGTAGGACTCGGAGAAATACGGCGCCTGCGCAGTCAGCTCCTAGGTCTGTGCGCAGGCGCCGCATTTTCGCCGCGATTACCCGAGTCCTTTTCGGGTACTTTCGTAAGATGTGACGCGCTATACTGGCGCCGTCCACCGCGGGGTAAAAAAAATAAAATTCAGCATAATACAGTAAGTACATGGATTAAAAAAAAAAAAAAAACAGCATACTGGCGCTGACGCCAGTATGCTGGATCACATGGGGGATCTTATATTTAGGGTGAACCTCCGCTTTAAGGACCGCCTAACGCCGATATTTGTCGGCAGAATGGCACGGCTGGGCATAGGCACGTACAGGTACGTCACCTTTAAGAGCCCAGTCGTGGGTCACGCGCGCACGCGACCCGGTCCGAAGCTCCGTGACCGCACCCGCGGACCCGATCGCCGCCGGTGTCCCACGAACGGTCCCCGGAGCTGAAGAACGGGGAGAGCTGTGTGTAAACACACCTTCCCTGTTCTTCATTGTGGCAGTGACACTAATCGTCTGTTTCCTGATATAGGGAACGACGATCACTGACGTCACACATCCAGCCCCGCCCCCCCTTCAGTTAGAAACACATATGAGGTCACACTTAACCCCTACATCGCCCCCTAGTGGTTAACTCCTAAACTGCAATTGTCATTTTCACAGTAATCCCTGCATTTTTATAGCACTTTTTGCTGTGAAAATGACAATGGTCCCAAAAATTTGTCAAAATTGTCCGATGTGTCCGCCATAATGTCACAGTCAGGCCGCGTACACACGAGCGGACCGGTTCGAGACTTGTCCGATGGACCGTTTTCATCGGACTACGCTGAAGTGGTCTGTTGGTCTGATGTGCGTACACACCATCGGACCAGAACGCGGTGACGTAGAGCACAACGACGTGATGAAAAAACGAAGTTCAATGCTTCCAAGCATGCGTCGAATTGATTCTGAGCATGCGCAGGTTTTTGGTCCGATGGTTTGTGTACTAACGGACACGTTTCCATCGGACAGGTTTTATAGCATGTTTGAAAACTTTTGTCCGACGGACAACGGTCCGATAGGCCGTACACACCATCGAACAAGTCCGCTGAAAATGGTCTGCAGGCCAGTTTCAGCGGACATGTTCGATCGTGTGTACGCGGCCTCACGGAAAAAAATGCTGATTGCCGCCATTAGTAGTAAAAAAATAAAATATTAATAAAAATACCATAAAACTACCCCCTATTTTGTAGACTCTATAAATTTTGCGCAAACCAATCAATAAACGCTTATTGTGATTATTTTTTTTACCAAAAATAGGTAGAAGAATACGTATCGGCCTAAACTGAGGGAAAAAAATGTTTTTTTATATATTTTGGGGGGATATTTATTATAGCAAAAAGTTAAAAATATTGATTTTTTTCAAAATCGTCGCTCTATTTTTGTTTATATCGCAAAAAATAAAAAACGCAGAGGTGATCAAATACCACCAAAATAAAGCTCTATTTGTGGGGGAAAAAGGACGCCACGTCGCACCACCGCGCAATTGTCAGTTAAAGAGACGCAGTGCCGAATCGCAAAAAGGAGCCTGGTCCTTTACCTGCATATTGGTCCGGGTCTTAAGTGGTTAAAGGCAAAAAAATTTTTTTTTTTAAACAGGAGTTTCTGTTTAATAAATGTTGAAAATAAATAAAATGTCTTCATAAATTTATGTCAAAATATATCCTGCTACATTTAAACAGGCAAAGGATCAGTCCAGGGAACAGGCAGAAATGTGGTCAGTAAACGGGAAAACTATCGCTGGCTTATACCGGTCTGGTGACAATGGCCACTGGAGTGGCAGTAATCGGGCACACTGTTGCTGGGGCACACTGATCGGCAAAACAGAGACTGGCGTGGTGGTGACAAGAAACACTGTTGCTGGCGCACACTGGTTTGGTGATACTGGGACTGGTGTGGTGGCAATCAAGGACACCGTTGCTGGCTGTGGTGACACTGGGAATTGTCTGGTGGCAATTGGCAACACTGTTGCTGGCATATACTGGTCTGGGGGCACTGGGATTGGTGTGGCTGTGATCAGAAACACTGTTCTTGGCTTCAATGGCTGTGGTGACAGTGTCACTGGTGTGGCATGAATGATCAGGAACACTGTTTCTGGCTTTCACTGGCCTGGTGACACCGTGACTTCTGTGGAGGCAATCAGGAACACAGTTGTTGGCTTACACTGGTCTGGTGACATTGCGATTGGTATGGCGGTGATCAGGAACACAGTTGTTGGCTTACACTGGTCTGGTGACATTGCGATTGGTATGGCGGTGATCAGGAACACCGTTGTTGGCTTACACTGGTCTGGTGACATTGCGATTGGTATGGCGGTGATCAGGAACACCGTTGTTGGCTTACACTGGTCTGGTGACATTGCGATTGGTATGGCGGTGATCAGGAACACAGTTGTTGGCTTACACTGGTCTGGTGACATTGCGATTGGTATGGCGGTGATCAGGAACACCGTTGTTGGCTTACACTGGTCTGGTGACATTGCGATTGGTATGGCGGTGATCAGGAACACAGTTGTTGGCTTACACTGGTCTGGTGACATTGCGATTGGTATGGCGGTGATCAGGAACACCGTTGTTGGCTTACACTGGTCTGGTGACATTGCGATTGGTATGGCGGTGATCAGGAACACCGTTGTTGGCTTACACTGGTCTGGTGACATTGCGATTGGTATGGCGGTGATCAGGAACACAGTTGCTGGCTTACACTGGTCTGGTGACATTGCGATTGGTATGGCGGTGATCAGGAACACCGTTGTTGGCTTACACTGGTCTGGTGACATTGCGATTGGTATGGCGGTGATCAGGAACACCGTTGTTGGCTTACACTGGTCTGGTGACATTGCGATTGGTATGGCGGTGATCAGGAACACCGTTGTTGGCTTACACTGGTCTGGTGACATTGCGATTGGTATGGCGGTGATCAGGAACACAGTTGCTGGCTTACACTGGTCTGGTGACATTGCGATTGGTATGGCGGTGATCAGGAACACCGTTGTTGGCTTACACTGGTCTGGTGACATTGCGATTGGTATGGCGGTGATCAGGAACACCGTTGCTTGGCTTACACTGGTCTGGTGACATTGCGATTGGTATGGCGGTGATCAGGAACACCGTTGTTGGCTTACACTGGTCTGGTGACATTGCGATTGGTATGGCGGTGATCAGGAACACCGTTGTTGGCTTACACTGGTCTGGTGACATTGCGATTGGTATGGCGGTGTTCAGGAACACCGTTGTTGGCTTACACTGGTCTGGTGACATTGCGATTGGTATGGCGGTGATCAGGAACACAGTTGTTGGCTTACACTGGTCTGGTGACATTGCGATTGGTATGGCGGTGATCAGGAACACCGTTGTTGGCTTACACTGGTCTGGTGACATTGCGATTGGTATGGCGGTGATCAGGAACACCGTTGTTGGCTTACACTGGTCTGGTGACATTGCGATTGGTATGGCGGTGATCAGGAACACCGTTGTTGGCTTACACTGGTCTGGTGACATTGCGATTGGTATGGCGGTGATCAGGAACACCGTTGTTGGCTTACACTGGTCTGGTGACATTGCGATTTGTATAGCGGTGATCAGGAACACAGTTGTTGGCTTACACTGGTCTGGTGACATTGCGATTGGTATGGCGGTGATCAGGAACACAGTTGCTGGCTTACACTGGTCTGGTGACACCGGTACTGGTGTGGCAGCAGTCAGGAACAATAGTTGACAATATACAGTTGACAATATACTTCTGTGGCTAGTGATCAGAGACACTGGCTGACTGCACTGGCATCTATTGATATCAGAGTAGCTAGCCAATGGTCTGATGACACTATGACTGGTGTGTGGCATTGATCAGGGACGCTGTGACTGGCTGCACTGGTATGGTGACACTGGGACTGGTGTGGCGGTGATTAGTGTTGCCAATGCTCACGAATATTCGCATTGCGAATATTCATTACGAATATTGCATATTCGAGTATTCGCGAATAACTCGAATATCGCGGTGAATATTCGCTATTGCGAATATTCGTATTTTTTTAAACTTATTTTTAAAACAGATCACATCCTAGTGATCTCCATCGACGTCTAAAAGCATTGCTGGTATGATTAGAGACCCTGGGCCGAGTAGCTGAGGCGATCCTTTTATGTTGCCGAATATTCGCGAATACGTTCTCTGCCCTTCTGTGTTTTGTGTATAAAAAAACAAAAAAACAAAATTAGCTTTAGTTTTAGTCATATAAGTTTGTGTAAGTAGAGTTAGTGTTTAGTGCCTATTAGTTTAGTAATCCAGGAAATGATCTCCGTTTTCGCGTGTTGACGAGAATTTCGCAATCAATTTCGCATTCGCACTAGCAAAATTTCGCATTAGCGAAATGTCGCAATTTTTTTTTTTTTGATAAAATATCACGAATATTCGATATTAACGAATATTCACGAATATTCTTCTATATATTCGCGAAATATCGCGAAATCGAATATGGCGTATTCCGCTCATCACTAGCGGTGATTGCATTAATCAGGGACGCTGTGACTGGCTGCACTGGTATGGTGTCACTGGGACTGGTGTGGCAGTGATTGCATTGATCAGGGACTCTGTGACTGGCTGCACTGGTATGGTGACACTGGGACTGGTGTGGCGGTGATTGTGGTGATCAGGGACTCTGTGACTGGCTGCACTGGTATGGTGACACTGGGACTGGTGTGGCGGTGATTGTGGTGATCAGGGACTCTGTGACTGGCTGCACTGGTATGGTGTCACTGGGACTGGTGTGGCGGTGATTGCATTGATCAGGGACTCTGTGACTGGCTGCACTGGTATGGTGTCACTGGGACTGGTGTGGCGGTGATTGCATTGATCAGGGACTCTGTGACTGGCTGCACTGGTATGGTGTCACTGGGACTGGTGTGGCGGTGATTGCATTGATCAGGGACTCTGTGACTGGCTGCACTGGTATGGTGTCACTGGAACTGGTTTGGCGGTGATTGTGGTGATCAGGGACTCTGTGACTGGCTGCACTGGTATGGTGACACTGGGACTGGTGTGGCGGTGATTGTGGTGATCAGGGACTCTGTGACTGGCTGCACTGGTATGGTGTCACTGGGACTGGTGTGGCGGTGATCAGGGACTCTGTGACTGGCTGCACTGGTATGGTGTCACTGGGACTGGTGTGGCGGTGATTGCATTGATCAGGGACTCTGTGACTGGCTGCACTGGTATGGTGACACTGGGACTGGTGTGGTGGTGATTGTGGTGATCAGGGACTCTGTGACTGGCTGCACTGGTATGGTGACACTGGGACTTGTGTGGCGGTGATTGTGGTGATCAGGGACTCTGTGACTGGCTGCACTGGTATGGTGTCACTGGGACTGGTGTGGCGGTGATTGTGGTGATCAGGGACTCTGTGACTGGCTGCACTGGTATGGTGTCACTGGGACTGGTGTGGCGGTGATTGCGGTGATCAGGTAATCTGTGACTGGCTGCACTGGTATGGTGTCACTGGAACTGGTGTGGCGGTGATTGTGGTGATCAGGGACTCTGTGACTGGCTGCACTGGTATGGTGACACTGGGACTGGTGTGGCGGTGATTGCGGTGATCAGGGACACTGTGACTGGCTGCACTGGTATGGTGTCACTGGGACTGGTGTGGCGGTGATTGCATTGATCAGGGACTCTGTGACTGGCTGCACTGGTATGGTGACACTGGGACTGGTGTGGTGGTGATTGTGGTGATCAGGGACTCTGTGACTGGCTGCACTGGTATGGTGTCACTGGAACTGGTGTGGCGGTGATTGTGGTGATCAGGGACGCTGTGACTGGCTGCACTGGTATGGTGTCACTGGGACTGGTGTGGCGGTGATTGTGGTGATCAGGGACTCTGTGACTGGCTGCACTGGTATGGTGTCACTGGGACTGGTGTGGCGGTGATTGTGGTGATCAGGGACTCTGTGACTGGCTGCACTGGTATGGTGTCACTGGGACTTGTGTGGCGGTGATTGCGGTGATCAGGGACGCTGTGACTGGCTGCACTGGTATGGTGTCACTGGGACTGGTGTGGCGGTGATTGCGGTGATCAGGGACGCTGTGACTGGCTGCACTGGTATGGTGTCGCTGGGACTGGTGTGGCGGTGATTGCATTGATCAGGGACGCTGTGACTGGCTGCACTGGTATGGTGTCACTGGGACTGGTGTGGCGGTGATTGCATTGATCAGGGACTCTGTGACTGGCTGCACTGGTATGGTGTCACTGGGACTGGTGTGGCAGTGATTGCATTGATCAGGGACTCTGTGACTGGCTGCACTGGTATGGTGTCACTGGGACTGGTGTGGCGGTGATTGTGGTGATCAGGGACTCTGTGACTGGCTGCACTGGTATGGTGTCACTGGGACTGGTGTGGCGGTGATTGCATTGATCAGGGACTCTGTGACTGGCTGCACTGGTATGGTGTCACTGGGACTGGTGTGGCGGTGATTGCATTGATCAGGGACTCTGTGACTGGCTGCACTGGTATGGTGTCACTGGGACTGGTGTGGCGGTGATTGTGGTGATCAGGGACTCTGTGACTGGCTGCACTGGTATGGTGTCACTGGGACTGGTGTGGCGGTGATTGTGGTGATCAGGGACTCTGTGACTGGCTGCACTGGTATGGTGACACTGGGACTGGTGTGGCGGTGATTGCATTGATCAGGGACTCTGTGACTGGCTGCACTGGTATGGTGTCACTGGGACTGGTGTGGCGGTGATTGCATTGATCAGGGACTCTGTGACTGGCTGCACTGGTCTGGTGACACTGGGACTGGTGTGGCGGTGATTGCGGTGATCAGGGACTCTGTGACTGGCTGCACTGGTCTGGTGACACTGGGACTGGTGTGGCGGTGATTGCGGTGATCAGGGACGCTGTGACTGGCTGCACTGGTCTGGTGACACTGGGACTGGCGTGGCGGTGATTGCGGTGATCAGGGACGCTGTGACTGGCTGCACTGGTCTGGTGACACTGGGACGGTGTGGCTGTGCGGTGACAGGGACGCTGGCTGCACTGGTCTGGTGACACTGGGACTGGTGTGGCGGTGATTGCGGTGATCAGGGACTCTGTGACTGGCTGCACTGGTATGGTGACACTGGGACTGGTGTGGCGGTGATTGCATGGTGATCAGGGACTCTGTGACTGGCTGCACTGGTATGGTGACACTGGGACTGGTGTGGCGGTGATTGCATTGATCAGGGACTCTGTGACTGGCTGCACTGGTATGGTGTCACTGGGACTGGTGTGGCGGTGATTGTGGTGATCAGGGACTCTGTGACTGGCTGCACTGGTATGGTGTCACTGGGACTGGTGTGGCGGTGATTGCATTGATCAGGGACTCTGTGACTGGCTGCACTGGTATGGTGTCACTGGGACTGGTGTGGCGGTGATTGCATGGTGATCAGGGACTCTGTGACTGGCTGCACTGGTATGGTGTCACTGGGACTGGTGTGGCGGTGATTGTGGTGATCAGGGACTCTGTGACTGGCTGCACTGGTATGGTGTCACTGGGACTGGTGTGGCGGTGATTGCATGGTGATCAGGGACTCTGTGACTGGCTGCACTGGTATGGTGACACTGGGACTGGTGTGGCGGTGATTGCATGGTGATCAGGGACTCTGTGACTGGCTGCACTGGTATGGTGTCACTGGGACTGGTGTGGCGGTGATTGCATTGATCAGGGACTCTGTGACTGGCTGCACTGGTATGGTGACACTGGGACTGGTGTGGCGGTGATTGCATTGATCAGGGACTCTGTGACTGGCTGCACTGGTCTGGTGACACTGGGACTGGTGTGGCGGTGATTGCGGTGATCAGGGACTCTGTGACTGGCTGCACTGGTCTGGTGACACTGGGACTGGTGTGGCGGTGATTGCGGTGATCAGGGACGCTGTGACTGGCTGCACTGGTCTGGTGACACTGGGACTGGTGTGGCGGTGATTGCGGTGATCAGGGACGCTGTGACTGGCTGCACTGGTATGGTGACACTGGGACTGGTGTGGCGGTGATTGCGGTGATCAGGGACTCTGTGACTGGCTGCACTGGTATGGTGACACTGGGACTGGTGTGGCGGTGATTGCGGTGATCAGGGACTCTGTGACTGGCTGCACTGGTATGGTGTCACTGGAACTGGTGTGGCGGTGATTGTGGTGATCAGGGACGCTGTGACTGGCTGCACTGGTCTGGTGACACTGGGACTTGTGTGGCGGTGATTGTGGTGATCAGGGACTCTGTGACTGGCTGCACTGGTCTGGTGACACTGGGACTGGTGTGGCGGTGATTGTGGTGATCAGGGACACTGTGACTGGCTGCACTGGTCTGGTGACACTGGGACTGGTGTGGCGGTGATTGTGGTGATCAGGGACGCTGTGACTGGCTGCACTGGTATGGTGTCACTGGGACTGGTGTGGCGGTGATTGCATTGATCAGGGACTCTGTGACTGGCTGCACTGGTATGGTGTCACTGGGACTGGTGTGGCGGTGATTGCATTGATCAGGGACTCTGTGACTGGCTGCACTGGTATGGTGTCACTGGGACTGGTGTGGCGGTGATTGTGGTGATCAGGGACTCTGTGACTGGCTGCACTGGTATGGTGTCACTGGGACTGGTGTGGCGGTGATTGCATTGATCAGGGACTCTGTGACTGGCTGCACTGGTATGGTGTCACTGGGACTGGTGTGGCGGTGATTGCATTGATCAGGGACTCTGTGACTGGCTGCACTGGTATGGTGTCACTGGGACTGGTGTGGCGGTGATTGTGGTGATCAGGGACTCTGTGACTGGCTGCACTGGTATGGTGTCACTGGGACTGGTGTGGCGGTGATTGTGGTGATCAGGGACTCTGTGACTGGCTGCACTGGTATGGTGACACTGGGACTGGTGTGGCGGTGATTGCGGTGATCAGGGACTCTGTGACTGGCTGCACTGGTATGGTGTCACTGGGACTGGTGTGGCGGTGATTGCATTGATCAGGGACTCTGTGACTGGCTGCACTGGTCTGGTGACACTGGGACTGGTGTGGCGGTGATTGCGGTGATCAGGGACGCTGTGACTGGCTGCACTGGTATGGTGACACTGGGACTGGTGTGGCGGTGATTGCATTGATCAGGGACTCTGTGACTGGCTGCACTGGTATGGTGTCACTGGGACTGGTGTGGCGGTGATTGCATTGATCAGGGACTCTGTGACTGGCTGCACTGGTCTGGTGACACTGGGACTGGTGTGGCGGTGATTGCGGTGATCAGGGACGCTGTGACTGGCTGCACTGGTCTGGTGACACTGGGACTGGTGTGGCGGTGATTGCGGTGATCAGGGACTCTGTGACTGGCTGCACTGGTCTGGTGACACTGGGACTGGTGTGGCGGTGATTGCGGTGATCAGGGACGCTGTGACTGGCTGCACTGGTCTGGTGACACTGGGACTGGCGTGGCGGTGATTGCGGTGATCAGGGACGCTGTGACTGGCTGCACTGGTCTGGTGACACTGGGACTGGTGTGGCGGTGATTGCGGTGATCAGGGACGCTGTGACTGGCTGCACTGGTATGGTGACACTGGGACTGGTGTGGCGGTGATTGTGGTGATCAGGGACTCTGTGACTGGCTGCACTGGTATGGTGACACTGGGACTGGTGTGGCGGTGATTGCATTGATCAGGGACTCTGTGACTGGCTGCACTGGTATGGTGTCACTGGGACTGGTGTGGCGGTGATTGCATTGATCAGGGACTCTGTGACTGGCTGCACTGGTATGGTGTCACTGGGACTGGTGTGGCGGTGATTGTGGTGATCAGGGACTCTGTGACTGGCTGCACTGGTATGGTGTCACTGGGACTGGTGTGGCGGTGATTGCATTGATCAGGGACTCTGTGACTGGCTGCACTGGTATGGTGTCACTGGGACTGGTGTGGCGGTGATTGCATTGATCAGGGACTCTGTGACTGGCTGCACTGGTATGGTGTCACTGGGACTGGTGTGGCGGTGATTGTGGTGATCAGGGACTCTGTGACTGGCTGCACTGGTATGGTGTCACTGGGACTGGTGTGGCGGTGATTGTGGTGATCAGGGACTCTGTGACTGGCTGCACTGGTATGGTGACACTGGGACTGGTGTGGCGGTGATTGCATTGATCAGGGACTCTGTGACTGGCTGCACTGGTATGGTGTCACTGGGACTGGTGTGGCGGTGATTGCATTGATCAGGGACTCTGTGACTGGCTGCACTGGTCTGGTGACACTGGGACTGGTGTGGCGGTGATTGCGGTGATCAGGGACGCTGTCACTGGCTGCACTGGTCTGGTGACACTGGGACTGGTGTGGCGGTGATCAGGGACTCTGTGACTGGCTGCACTGGTCTGGTGACACTGGGACTGGTGTGGCGGTGATTGCGGTGATCAGGGACGCTGTGACTGGCTGCACTGGTCTGGTGACACTGGGACTGGTGTGGCGGTGATTGCGGTGATCAGGGACGCTGTGACTGGCTGCACTGGTCTGGTGACACTGGGACTGGTGTGGCGGTGATTGCGGTGATCAGGGACGCTGTGACTGGCTGCACTGGTATGGTGTCACTGGGACTGGTGTGGCGGTGATTGCGGTGATCAGGGACTCTGTGACTGGCTGCACTGGTATGGTGACACTGGGACTGGTGTGGCGGTGATTGCGGTGATCAGGGACTCTGTGACTGGCTGCACTGGTATGGTGTCACTGGAACTGGTGTGGCGGTGATTGTGGTGATCAGGGACGCTGTGACTGGCTGCACTGGTCTGGTGACACTGGGACTTGTGTGGCGGTGATTGTGGTGATCAGGGACTCTGTGACTGGCTGCACTGGTCTGGTGACACTGGGACTGGTGTGGCGGTGATTGTGGTGATCAGGGACACTGTGACTGGCTGCACTGGTCTGGTGACACTGGGACTGGTGTGGCGGTGATTGTGGTGATCAGGGACGCTGTGACTGGCTGCACTGGTATGGTGTCACTGGGACTGGTGTGGCGGTGATTGCATTGATCAGGGACTCTGTGACTGGCTGCACTGGTATGGTGTCACTGGGACTGGTGTGGCGGTGATTGCATGGTGATCAGGGACTCTGTGACTGGCTGCACTGGTATGGTGTCACTGGGACTGGTGTGGCGGTGATTGTGGTGATCAGGGACTCTGTGACTGGCTGCACTGGTATGGTGTCACTGGGACTGGTGTGGCGGTGATTGCATTGATCAGGGACTCTGTGACTGGCTGCACTGGTATGGTGTCACTGGGACTGGTGTGGCGGTGATTGCATTGATCAGGGACTCTGTGACTGGCTGCACTGGTATGGTGTCACTGGGACTGGTGTGGCGGTGATTGTGGTGATCAGGGACTCTGTGACTGGCTGCACTGGTATGGTGTCACTGGGACTGGTGTGGCGGTGATTGCATTGATCAGGGACTCTGTGACTGGCTGCACTGGTATGGTGTCACTGGGACTGGTGTGGCGGTGATTGTGGTGATCAGGGACTCTGTGACTGGCTGCACTGGTATGGTGTCACTGGGACTGGTGTGGCGGTGATTGTGGTGATCAGGGACTCTGTGACTGGCTGCACTGGTATGGTGACACTGGGACTGGTGTGGCGGTGATTGCGGTGATCAGGGACTCTGTGACTGGCTGCACTGGTATGGTGTCACTGGGACTGGTGTGGCGGTGATTGCATTGATCAGGGACTCTGTGACTGGCTGCACTGGTCTGGTGACACTGGGACTGGTGTGGCGGTGATTGCGGTGATCAGGGACGCTGTGACTGGCTGCACTGGTATGGTGTCACTGGGACTGGTGTGGCGGTGATTGCATTGATCAGGGACTCTGTGACTGGCTGCACTGGTCTGGTGACACTGGGACTGGTGTGGCGGTGATTGCGGTGATCAGGGACGCTGTGACTGGCTGCACTGGTCTGGTGACACTGGGACTGGTGTGGCGGTGATTGCGGTGATCAGGGACTCTGTGACTGGCTGGGACTGGTGACTGGTCTGGTGACACTGGGACTGGTGTGGCGGTGATTGCGGTGATCAGGGACGCTGTGACTGGCTGCACTGGTATGGTGACACTGGGACTGGCGTGGCGGTGATTGCGGTGATCAGGGACGCTGTGACTGGCTGCACTGGTCTGGTGACACTGGGACTGGTGTGGCGGTGATTGCGGTGATCAGGGACGCTGTGACTGGCTGCACTGGTATGGTGTCACTGGGACTGGTGTGGTGGTGATTGTGGTGATCAGGGACGCTGTGACTGGCTGCACTGGTATGGTGTCACTGGGACTGGTGTGGCGGTGATTGTGGTGATCAGGGACTCTGTGACTGGCTGCACTGGTATGGTGTCGCTGGGACTGGTGTGGCGGTGATTGTGGTGATCAGGGACTCTGTGACTGGCTGCACTGGTATGGTGTCACTGGGACTGGTGTGGCGGTGATTGTGGTGATCAGGGACTCTGTGACTGGCTGCACTGGTATGGTGTCGCTGGGACTGGTGTGGCGGTGATTGTGGTGATCAGGGACTCTGTGACTGGCTGCACTGGTATGGTGTCGCTGGGACTGGTGTGGCGGTGATTGTGGTGATCAGGGACTCTGTGACTGGCTGCACTGGTATGGTGTCGCTGGGACTGGTGTGGCGGTGATTGTGGTGATCAGGGACTTTTAAAACGTCATTTAAATTGATGGTGTGTGGGCAAAACGTCGTTTTTTGTCTTTAAAAAAACAACCAAAAAAAAATTCCAACATGCTTGAATTTTTTGTGTCGTTTTTCAAAACGTCGTTTTTTGTGTCATAAAAAGTGATGGTGTGTGGGCAAAACGACGTTGAAAACGACGTTTTTAAACCCGCGCATGCTCAGAAGCAAGTTATGAGACGGAGCTTCAATGGAAAAGAGTGCCGTCCAACGTGGTGTACGTCACCGCGCTTTGCTAGAGCTTTGTAGAAAAACGATGGTGTGTACGCAACGTCGTTTTGGAAAAATGAAGTTTGAAAAACGTCGTTTTTTTTCATCGCAAAAAGTGATCGTGTGTACGCGGCATTAGAGTGACCCGTCCGACCATTTATATATATAGAGGCTGGGCGGGAGGTGGTTAAGGGGAGGATATGATCTCAATGGATAAACACATAGATAGTCCATATAGGGAATTTGGTGTACAGTCATTCACTTTTTGGTCATTACACAGGACAAGAGGGAAATGTATTGTCTGGAGGAAAAGAGAAATAAAAACTCCACATATGGAAAGGCTTCTTCACAGTAAGAGCTGTGAAAATGTGGACTAGACTCCCTGAAGCATTCCCAAATGTCCAAGTGAATACTGACATTCATAGGAAGTAACACCGGCAGGGGTAGTTGATCCAAGGGAGCATAACGGCAGAGGACGCTGTACATGGAGGTTTTATATTTATTTATTTATTCTATTGATTGAACTAGATGGATTTATGTCTTTATTCAACCCAAGTATGCAACTATGTAACCTTATTCATCATCCCAAAAATGAGCAGTAAAGGTTTCTCCTCCACTGAGTTCAGCTTTAATGTCATTAGTTGAGATTGTATTTCTGTGTATTTAATAAATGTATTTATTTTATTTATTTATTTTCATTATTTATTTATTATTACTATTTAGTATTTTTTTTCATTATTATTATTAATATCCTATTTATTCTTATTCCTATTATTATCATCAACATCATCATTATTATTATTATTATTATTATTATTATTATTAATAATAATAATAATAATAATAATAATTATTACTATTTATATATACTTTTTAATTATTATTTACTTATTTCTTATCGTTATCAGTATCATCATTATTATTATTTTCTTTTTTTTCTTTCTTTTTTTATTCTTCTTATTTATTATTACTATGTAATTTATATATATATATATATAATATATATATATATATATATATATATATATATATATATATTTTTTTTTTTTTTGTTTTTTTTTATTTCTGCTACTTCTTATTTATTTATTTACTGTTATTTATGTATTTGTTTTTACTTATTTAGTTATTTTTATTATTATTTATTATTATATTTTATTTATTGTATTTTTAAGTGTACACATGTGTTGAGATTGTATTTCTGTGTATTTCCTAAAATCATTTTTGATGTGACATTTACATTTTTACAAGCTTGCTCTTTCATATTTTTAGATCTTATTATATATAGAGTTTTTTTTTTTTTTATTAGCTACTAGAGGGACTTATCAGTGGCTCGGTGCAATTCCTCTCTTAGGAGCTGCTGATGTAAGATATTAGACATATATTAGGGAGTAGATTGTTGTCTGTAAGTCGGCTTTTTCATTATTATTATTGTTATTATAGTCATTATTATTATTATTATTATTATTATTATTAATAATAATAATAATAATTATTATTATTACTATTTATATATACTTTTTTTATTATTATTTTCTTATTTCTTCTTCTACTACTTCTTATCATTATTATTATTATCATAATTTGTATTATTTTAATTATTATTATTATTATTTATTACTATTTATTTAATTAATTTTTTTTATTATTAATTGTATTATTTCTTCTTATTATTTATTTATTTATTTATGTCTTCTTTAGTTATTATTATTATTATTATTTAATATTATATTTACGGTAACTTATTGTATTTTTAGATGAACCCATGTGTTGAGATTGTATTTCTTAAAATAATTGTTGATGTGACATTTACATTTTTACAAGCTTGCTCTTTCATATTTTTAGATATTATTAAATATAGAGGTGATTTTTATTAGCCACTAGAGGGAGCTATCAATGGCTCAGTGCAATTACCCTCTTGGGAGCTGCTGAGTTACGATATTAACCAAATATTAGGGAGTAAATTGTTGTCTGTAAGTCTGCTTTTTCATTATTATTGTCTTATTCTTATTTTTTATTATCATCATCATCATCATCATTATTATTATTATTATTAATTATTACTATTTATATAAACTTTTTTATTATTATTTACTTATCTCTTCTTCTTCTTCTTATCATTATTATTATGTTCATTATTATTATTTTCTTATTTTTTGGTTCTTACTATTAATATTGTTATTTATTTATATATTTATTGTAGTTTATTTATTATTACTATTTATTTAATTTTTTTTTATTATTATTTTCTTCTTATTATTATTTATTTATTTACTTATTTACTATTATTTATGTCTTTGTTTATTACTTCTTTAGTTATTATTATTATTATATTTTATTTTTTGTATTTTTAAGTGAACACATGTGTATTTTGTATTCCCTTGATGACGCGCTCATCTCTGTTAAAAGAGAGGGAGGGGGGTATTGTCCCTCCTCTGAGTCATTTATGACTATTTTTTTAGCAGAAGGAGGAGCCTTCAGGAGCTCTTGCCATCAAGTGGAAACTTTAAATGTTCATATTTAATATTTTCCTCAATTTTTTTTTTTGCAACAACCATAATAAATAAATTTTACATCCATTGCCTTTCACCTCCAGAGCCTGCGCGATGCGGTCAACCAGGTCACCAACCTGCAAGTGGCCACCAGATGCTTCATCCAGGCTGCAGAGGAGGCGAGAGGGTCATCGTTCTGGGGGGATGTTGAGGTGTCCGGGTTCAACTCCCCAGAGTCCGCCTTCGAGGAGGAGGAGGAGGAGGGGGTGAGTGATACACTGTAATACATACATTCCCTCCCTGATTGTTATTCACATCCCTCGTCTCATCAAACCTGAGCGGGCTGCATGTTGTCCGGACCCTTATCTGAAAGCAGAGATTCTGTAGGGGACCACTGGATGGGGGGGGAGGTTCTCACTTCTGCTACAGATAATCATGAGGCTCAATGGTATCTATAGCTGCACATCCATCACATTCCCTATGTCAGGGATCCTCAAACTACGGCCCTCCAGCTGTTGTAGAACTACACATCCCATGAGGCGTTGTGAAACTCTGACATTCACAGACATGACTCGGCGTGATGGGAATTGTAGTTCCTGAACAACTGGAGGGCCGTAGTTTGAAGACCCATGCCCTATGTCATCAAACATGTGGGGGCTGTGTGTTGTCTGAGCCCTTATCTGAAATCAGAATGGTTATGGGTGACCAATGGCGTCACTAGGGGGGGACCAGAGGGGGCCCTGACCCCCCCTAACATTATGCTGTGCCCCCCCCCCCCCAATTAAAATGTATTTTCTTGCTCAGTGCGCCGCTGGAGTAACACAGTCAGTGGTGTCTCCAGCAGCTTTCATATTTAGGGGGGGGACAGGGACAAAAGACAGGGGATGCTCTCCCTCTCAGGAGAGACTGTGTAGTGAGAGGAGGATCTACTGTACATTCTGCTACAGATACTTACAGAGGTCAGTGGATGTCTATGGCTGCACGTCCCGAACAGGCTGTGTGTTGTCTGAGCCCTTATCTGAAATCAGAGCAGCTCTAGGGGACCGGTTGTGAGGGGAGGTTCTAACCTGCTTCAAATACTCATGGAGCTCGATGGGTATTTATGGATACACAAGGAGGTTGGACCTTCTGCTACAGATACTCAGAGTTAAGTAGGTACCTGTGGCTGCACCTCCATTAATCCCCCATCTCAGGGCCGATCCTACCCGGGGTGCAAAGGGTGCAGTGCACCCAGGCGCCACAGAGGTGAGGGCGCTGAAGAGCCAGAGTGCCTGTCTCAAATCACTCTCTCTCCTTGTTTGTGTAGAGCCGCGAGCGGAGCCGCGGCTCTCCCCGCCGCCGCCGCTGCTGTGTTTGACGTGTCCCCCCTTCCTCCTCCTGTTAGAGAGGGAGTGAGGAGTCCGGAGATCGGAGCGGCTGTCTCTGTGTGGAGAGACGCTAGCTGCTCAGTGACCTCACTGAGTGGGCGGTCCATCATGCCTGACACTGCTCCTCTCTGTGTGTGTCATACGAGGACTCCTGTCTGCGGCGATCTGTGATCCACCCGGGCGGCGCGGCTGCACACTGTCCCCCTCCTCTGCCGCTGCCGCCGGGGTGGAACACAGATCGCCGCAGACAGGAGTCCTCGTATGACACACACAGAGAGGAGCAGTGTCAGGCATGATGGACCGTGTGTTTTTCAAGTAATGGAGGGGGGGGGGGGGGTCTGTAGTAATGTAGGGGGCGTTTTTTTTCCTGGGGGGAGTATGTACTAATGGGGGGGGGGGGGGTTATCCCTGGGGTCTGCACTAATGAGGAGGGGTTGTCCTGGGGGGTTTGTACTAATGGAGGGGTTTGTCCTGGGGGGTCTGTACTAATGTGGGGGTTTGTCCTGGGTGGGTCTGCACTAATGGGGTGATTTGTCCTGAGGGGGATCTGTACTAATGGGGGGGAGTCTGTACTAATGGGGGGGGGTTTGTCCTGGGGGGTCTGCACTAATGGGGTGATTAGTCCTGAGGGGGATCTGTACTAATGGGGCAGTCTGTACTAATAGGGGGGCTTGTCCTTGGGATATGCACTAATGGGGGGGTTTATCCTGGGGGGTCGGTACTAAGGGGGGTTTGTCCTGGGGGGTCTGTACTAATGGGGGGGGGTTTGTTCTGGGGGGTCTGCACTAATGGGGTGGTTTGTCCTGGGGGGGTCTGTACTAATGGGGGGCTTGTCCTGGGGGGGGGGGGGTATGCACTAATGGGGGGGCTTGTCCTGGGGGGTAGGTGGTTTGTCCCTGGGGGTCTGTACTAATGGGGGGGGTTTGCCTGGGGTCCTGGGGTGTTAGTCCTGTGGGGTAGGTACTAATAGGGGTGTTTGTCCTGGGGGTCTGTAATAATGGGGGGTTTGTTCTGGGGGTCTGCACTAATGGAGGGGTTTGTTCTGGGGGGTCTGCACTAATGGAGGGGTTTGTCCTGGTTGGGTCTGTACTAATGGAGGGGTGGTTTGTCCTGGGGGTCTGTACTACTGGGGGGGTTGTCCTGAGGTAGGTCTGTACTAATGGAGGGGGGTTGTCCTGGGGGTCTGTCAAGGGGAGTTTGTACTAATGGAGGGGATTGGTTTGTCCTGGGGGTCTGTACTAATGGGGAGGTTTGTCCTGGGGGGTCTGCACTAATGGGGTGATTTGTCCTGAGGGGGATCTGTACTAATGGGGGGAGTCTGTACTAATGGGGAGGGTTTGTCCTGGGGGGTCTGCACTAATGGGGTGATTAGTCCTGAGGGGGATCTGTACTAATGGGGCAGTCTGTACTAATAGGGGGGCTTGTCCTTGGGATATGCACTAATGGGGGGGTTTATCCTGGGGGGTCGGTACTAAGGGGGGTTTGTCCTGGGGGGTCTGTACTAATGGGGGGGTTTGTTCTGGGGGGTCTGCACTAATGGGGTGGTTTGTCCTGGGGGGGTCTGTACTAATGGGGGGGGGCTTGTCCTGGGGGGGTCTGTACTAATGGGGGGGCTTGTCCTGGGGGTATGCACTAATGGGGGGGCTTGTCCTGGGGGATAGGTACTAATAGGGGTGTTTGTCCTGGGGGTCTGTAATAATGGGGGGTTTGTTCTGGGGGTCTGCACTAATGGAGGGGTTTGTTCTGGGGTCTGTTCTAATGAGGAGTTTGTCCTGGTTGGGTCTGTACTAATGGAGGGGTGGTTTGTCCTGGGGGTCTGTACTACTGGGGGGGTTGTCCTGAGGTAGGTCTGTACTAATGGAGGGGGTTGTCCTGGGGGGAGTCTATACTAATGGGGGGGTTTGTCCTGGGGAAGTCTGTACTAATGGGGGGGGGGTTTGTCCTTGGGGAGTCTGTACTAATCGGGGGTTTGTCCTTGGGGTCTGTCAAGGGGAGTTTTTAATGGAGGGAGATTGGTTTGTCCTGGGGGTCTGTACTAATGGGGGGTGGTTTGTCCTGGGGGGTCTGCACTGACGGAGGGGGTCTGTACTGAGGGGCAACTATAGGTGGAGGAAGGGGGGTGACACCATGTTTTACCTCAACGGTGTGACAACAACCCTAGTGACGCCACTGCAGCTGCGGGCGCTACCATCAGAGAGAGAACCCCCCTGCCGTGCGCCACCAGAGGGAAAGCCACACAGCCTAGTGCCATCCCTGGCGGAGAAAGGAATGGAGTCATTGCCAGAATACAGATCTGGGCTCTACCCAGCGGAGTATCCATGGGCAATTCAGAGTGAGCTGACTCCTGATCAGAGGAACCGTTGTTGCTGTATCGCTGGGTCAGGTGAGAGCCGATCTGCCATTATCTACTTATGCCAATAGGAACTGTAGTCTCTGACCATCTCCTGTAATATGTCTGCAGTCTCTGACCATCTCCTGTATTATATCTCCAGTCACTGACTGTCTCCTGTAATATGTCTGCAGTCTCTGACCATCTCCTGTACTATGTTTTAGGACACTTTCTAACAGTATCAGAGAGGTTCCCCTCCAGGTCTCATTAGTGTACACTCTTCCAGTATTTTCTTTATTGATAAAAGATCATGAGAGGATCCCAGGGCAACAAATACTTCTTAGAGGAGCATCTCTGTGTTTGAGTCATTGCCATAGAAACATTTGTAAAGGGGAGGAGTTGGTAAGATGACCACGCCCCCTTTGTGGGGGAGCCAGAAATATTTCTGCACCCAGGCGCCTGTGACCCCAGGATCGGCCCTGCCCCATCTCATCGAACATGAGCGGGCTGTGCATTGCCTGAGCCCTTATCTAAAAATCAGAGCTTTGGGGAAATGGTTGATAGCAAGGTTATAACTTCTGCCACAGATACTCATAGAGGTTAACAGGTATCTATGGGTGCATCTTCAACGTATCCCCCGTCTCATCAAACGTGAGGGGGCTGTGCGTTGTCTGAGCCCTTATCTGAAATCAGAATTGTTATGGGTTACTGGAAGTTAGAGGAGGCTCTAAACTCTGCTACAGATACTTATAAAGGTCAGTAGATGTCTATTGCTGAACATCCATTGCATCCGCCATCTCATCAAACATGAGGGGGCTGTGTGTTGTCTGAGCTCTTATCTGAAATCAGAGCAGCTCTTGGGGACCGGTTGTGAGGGGAGGTTCTAAGCTGCTGCAGATACCTATGGAACTTAATGGGTATCTATGTCTGCACAAGGAGGTTTGACCTTCTGCTACAGATACTCATAGCTGCACCTTCGTTGCATCCCCCATTTCATCAAACATGAGCAGGCTGTGCGTTGTCTGAGTCCTTATCTAAAATCAGAGCAGATTTAGGGGAACGGTTGGTAGGAAAGGTTCTAACGTCTGCTACAGATACTCAAAGGTCAACAGGTATCTATGGGTGCATTTTCCATGCATCCCACATCTCATCATACATGAGCAGGCTGTGCATTGTGAGGGGGCTGTGTGTTGTCTGAGCCCTTATCTGAAATCAGAGAAGCTCTAGGGGGCCAATTGTTCAGAGGGGTTCTAACCTGCTACAGATACTCATGGAGCTCAATGGCTGCACGAGGAGGTTTGACCTTCTGTTGAGTTTAGTAGTTGTCTGTGGCTGCACCTCCATTGCATCTCATCAAACGTGAGGGGGCTGTGCGTTGTCTGAGCCCTTATCTGAAATCAGAATTGTTATGGGTGCGTGGAAGTTAGATGAGGATCTAAACTCTGCTACAGTTACTTTATAAAGGTCAGTAGATGTCTATGGCTTCACATCCATTGCATCCCCCATCTATCTCATCAAACATGAAGGGGCTGTGTGTTGTCTGAGCCCTTATCTGAAATCAGAGCAGCTCTAGGGGACCGGTTGTGCGGGGAGGTTCTAACTTGCTACAAATACTTATGGAGCTCAATGGGTATCTATGGCTGCATGAGGAGGTTCAACCTTCTGCTACAGATACTCATAGAGTTCAATAGATATCTGTGGCTGCACCTTCATTGCATCTCATCAAACATGAGCGGGCTGTGTGTTGCCTGGGCCCTTATCTGAAATCAGAGCAGCTCTAGGGGACCTGTTGTGAGGGGAGGTTCTAACCTGCTACAGATACTCATGGAACTCAATGGGTATCTATGGGGACACGAGGAGGTTCGGCCTTCTGCTACCTTTGGCTGCACCTCCATTGCATCTCATCAAACATGAGCGGGCTGTGTGTTGCCTGGGCCCTAATCTGAAATCAGAGCAGCTCTAGGGGACCTGTTGTGAGGGGAGGTTCTAACCTGCTACAGATACTCATGGAACTCAATGGGTATCTATGGCTGCACGAGGAGGTTCGGCCTTCTGCTACCTTTGGCTGCACCTCCATTGCATCTCATCAAACATGAGGGGGCTGTGTGTTGCCTGGGCCCTAATCTGAAATCAGAGAGGCTATAGGGGACTGGAGCTCAGGGGAGCTTCTAACTTCTGCTACAGATACTCATAGAGTTCCATAGGTATCTACGGCTGCACCTCCATCAGAAACCGACCTTCTCAGCTGTTTCTGATAATTAGGGATGAGCTGAACACCCCCCCAGTTCCATTCGCACCAGAACTTGCGAACACACCAAATGTTCGTGTGAACTTTAGAACCCTGTTAAAGTCTATGGGACTCGAACGCAGTGTTGTAAGTAACGGAGTTACATTAAACGCAGTTACCTAACGCAGCCCCTTTTGAGGGTAACGAGTAATCTACCTGATTACTCTTCCCCTCACCGTAACGCAGTTCCCATTACTTGGGCGGCATTACCGCAATTACATCTACCGCCACTAGATGGCAGCAGAGTAATTGCTTCTGCCGGCGCTGTGAACATAAATATGGGTGGAACTCCGCTTTAGAATCATGTGACCGCTGTGATGGCCTGTCACAGCGGTCTGAAAACTCCCAATTGCAAGGAGCCCTGGATACAATGAGCCCCACCCGCCTCACACTGACCTATCACGGGACAACAACTCACATCGATCACACACACTGTGTGCGCAACCTGATCAATGATCCGGGGAACACATGGCCGGAACAAAATGTTCCACAGAACAAACATTCCCTATACAACACAGTGTACACAGCGACATCTAGTGGTCAACATGGTAAGTGCAGGACACCTATACAGACCAATGATCAGCAGGTTATTTTTGGTCAGTGATTTCATCTCTTCATCAGACAACAAAGAAAAATCTGACATCCCCCATTCCAGATCCCTTGCATCGAATAAAGCTTATATAAGATAAATAAAATAATAAACAAACTATAGAAAATTCTAATAAAGCCGAATATAAGATTTTAAATTACAGACTCTGTAAACGTCAAGGGAATGTATATTATAAACATACATTTTAATCCAGCTTATAATTTGGAAGTAATATGTAGCAGATGGATAAGGGTTTGAAGTCCTATTAGCTGCATGGTGGGACGGAGGCACCTAGGCTGGGATATACATGGTGGGACGGATGCACCTAGGCTGGGATATACATGGGGGGACGGATGCACCTAGACTGGGATATACATGGTGGGACGGATGCACCTAGGCTGGGATATACATGGTGGGACGGATGCACCTAGGCTGGGATATACATGGTGGGACGGATGCACCTAGGCTGGGATATACATGGGGGGACGGATGCACCTAGGCTGGGATATACATGGTGGGACGGATGCACCTAGGCTGGGATATACATGGTGAGACAACGGAGGCACCTAGGCTGGGATTATACATGGTGGGACGGAGGCACCCTGGGATACATGGTGTGGGATATAAACATGGTGGGACGGATGCACCTAGGCTGGGATATACATGGTGGGACGGATTGCTCCTAGGCTGGGATATACATGGTGGGACGGATGCACCTAGGCTGGGATATACATGGTGGGACGGAGGCACCTAGGCTGGGATATACATGGTGGGACGGATGCTCCTAGGCTGGGATATACATGGTGGGACGGATGCACCTAGGCTGGGATATACATGGTGGGGGGGCTGGGATATACATGGTGGGACGGATGCACCTAGGCTGGGATATACATGGTGGGACGGATGGCACCTAGGCTGGGATATACATGGTGGGACGGATGCACCTAGGCTGGGATAATACATGGTGGGACGGATGCACCTAGGCTGGGATATACATGGTGGGACGGAGGCACCTAGGCTGGGATATACATGGTGGGACGGATGCTCCAGGCTGGGATATACATGGTGGGACGGATGCACACCTACGGCTTGGGATATACATGGTGGGACGGATGCACCTAGGCTGGGATATACATGGTGGGACGGATGCACCTAGGCTGGGATATACATGGTGGGACGGATGCACCTAGGCTGGGATATACATGGTGGGACGGAGGCACTCTAGGCTGGGATATACATGGTGGGACGGATGCACCTAGGCTGGGCTATACATGGTGGGACGGATGCACCTAGGCTGGGATATACATGGTGGGACGGATGCACCTAGGCTGGGATATACATGGTGGGACGGATGCACCTAGGCTGGGATATACATGACATGGTGGGACGGATGCACCTAGGCTGGGATATACATGGTGGGACGGAGGCACCTAGGCTGGGATATACATGGTGGGACGGATGCACCTAGGCTGGGATATACATGGTGGGACGGATGCACCTAGGCTGGGATATACATGGTGGGACGGAGGCACCTAGGCTTGGGATATACATGGTGGGACGGATGCTCCTAGGCTGGGATATACATGGTGGGACGGATGCACCTAGGCTGGGATATACATGGTGGGACGGATGCACCTAGGCTGGGATATACATGGTGGGACGGATGCACCTAGGCTGGGATATACATGGTGGGACGGATGCACCTAGGCTGGGATATACATGGTGGGACGGATGCACCTAGGCTGGGATAATACATGGTGGGACGGAGGGCACCTAGGCTGGGATATACATGGTGGGACGGATGCACCACCTAGGCTGGGCTATACATGGTGGTGACGGATGCGCACCTAGGCTGGGATATACATGGTGGGACGGATGCACCTAGGCTGGGATATACATGGTGGGACGGATGCACCTAGGCTGGGATATACATGGTGGGACGGATGCACCTAGGCTGGGATATACATGGTGGGACGGATGCTCCCTAGGCTGGGATATACAATGGGGGGACGGATGCACCTAGGCTGGGATATACATGGTGGGACGGATTACCCCTGGTACATGCACCTAGGCTGGGATATACATGGTGGGACGGATGCACCTAGGCTGGGCTATACATGGTGGGACGGATGCACCTAGGCTGGGATATACATGGTGGGACGGATGCTCCTAGGCTGGGATATACATGGGGGATGGACGGAGGCACCTAGGCTGGGATATACATGGTGGGACGGATGCACCTAGGCTGGGATAATACATGGGGGGACGGATGCACCTAGGCTGGGATATACATGGGGGAACGGATGCACCTAGGCTGGGATATACATGGTGGGGACGGATATGCACCTAGGCTGGGATATACATGGGGGGACGGAGGCACCTAGGCTGGGATTATACATGGTGGGACGGATGCACCTAGGCTGGGATATACATGGGGGGACGGATGCACCTAGGCTGGGATATACATGGTGGGACGGATGCACCTAGGCTGGGATATACATGGTGGGACGGATGCACCTAGGCTGGGATATACATGGTGGGACGGATGCACCTAGGCTGGGATATACATGGGGGGACGGATGCACTAGGCTGGGATATACATGGTGGGAACGGATGCACCTAGGCTTGGGATATACATGGTGGACGGATGCACCTAGGCTGGGATATACATGGTGGGACGGATGCACCTAGGCTGGGATATACATGGGGGACGGATGCACCTAGGCTGGGATGATACATT